>CM029598.1:38778017-38985995 GCA_017311375.1 Mytilus coruscus
ATTCGTACTCACAACCTCAGTGTGATACAGTAGTTCGACTTCTTAGATTACTCTATGCCACCGAGGCCCCTAGGCCTTATAGATAAATATTCAGTGTCTACTTCACAAATAATACAAGATAGTCTTGTGTTATAGAAGTTGTGTATCTTTTTATTTCATACTTTAGTTTTCCCGTTATTTGTCTTCGTGCTATTATGTTTCTTTTAGTCGTATGACTTTTGACGTGACATGGTATTTATACATCCCGCCATCGGTTTTTACTACTGGCTACGGTTACATTGAAATGTTAAAATTATAAAAAAAGTTATTGTTACATTGGAGACTAATTGCCGGAATGCAGGGTTAGGTAAGGAACCGATTAATTACGAATGTAACAATAATATTTGTGTCTACGGTTACGTTGTTTTATTATTACGTTAATGCACTTCAATGTATGCTGGGACTAGTAATGTGTATTAAAATAAAACTTGAAAACTTGTATTTGAATTTTACAATATTGCATACAATTTTCTAATTTTTTATTTATAATAGCAGTTTCCAGTGGCGGATCCAGACGGGGGCGTAGAGGGCGTACGCCCCTCCCCACCCTTTTGCTTGCACTTTTTTTTTTTTTTTTTGTAAAATGATTAATCAGACTAGACTTCATGAACTTTGCCATTTCCCGTGTATTTAATTTTTAATTCTTTACTTATAAAGATATTTTTCGCTCGTATTTACTGTAATATATTATTGATTATGTCAAAGTCATGTGATTCTCTACGGTGGAGTTGACCAGTTCGTCGAAAAAAACGTCACTCAGTCATTTTGAAATTCAAATTACAGTAACACATTGCTTAGGCTGAGGATGACAAGCATGACGCCTTCAAAAAGACAAAGTATTGAACAAGAACGTATTGACTTCTATTTCACAATTCCACCCAACAGAAAGTAATACTCTATTACACTCTCATGAAAAAAAGTTCCACAGCAGTATTATTTACCTCCGAAAACATGTTTAACCCCACACGCCCCAGCCCATTAATAACATAGCTGAACTATTGATCCCCAGTCAGTAAGTTCTAGATATAGATTTAAAGTCTAAGGTACGGACCATTTGATCTGAGGGGCAGTCTGAGATATTTTAGAGAAAAAATTCTGACCCTGATTTTTGCCTTAAAAACAAAAATTCTGGCCGTATCTGGATTGAAAACAATAATCTTGTCCACTTTTTTGCTATTAGAAAAAAATATTTTCATCAGAATTATTTAGCATTAAATGAACATGATGAATAAAAAACGGGCGTAATTTTTTTTGGAGGGGGTTGCATGTGAATCCCATATCTGACCGGAATGTCTGTTTCGCCGAACTGATATACTGAATACTTTTTCAAGGCCCGACTGCAACCTGCCTGTTGGGTGTGGCCTATATGTCTCCATGTGTCGACCGTCATTCACAACTTCATTGTCATTTCTGACTCATTCGTAGCCTTTGGTTGATTTGGAACCCCTCACTTCCCTTGTTGGGTGAAACATTTCAACCAAACATTTGGATGAAAATTGCTTGCAGTTTGTCTTTCTTCGTGTCAGTCGTATTGTAAATTTCATTGAATAGCCGTATATCTTGTTTACAAGAAATATGTGAGGTTATGCTAACTAACCATACAACAAACGAGAATTTTCCATGTCCATTTTTTACTGACAAATCCCACACCAAATATATTAATTAGTACATAGCTTTGGATCCATTCAATCCTTTCATAATAGACAATTGATGGAGAGTATACGGCACCAACAATGTCCAACCCTTACACTTTAACTATAAAATGCATTTTACACTTATTTTATGTTTTTTAGCCAAAAAAAAAAGGTCCAAAAAAATGTTCGCATCGTTCCGCTCGGCGACCTTTAATACTACGCTATATGTTGTTTTGGGAGCATGTTTCAGTCCGACGCATTTTGGGTGAAACCACTCTAGGCAGTCTTCGCAAACGAGTGATGCAGCAATGTGCACGTCGGTTTTGCAGACTTTACAATTCCACTCTGCAATATCCCTTTTTGAAGTTATAGAAACTTTCAATGTCTGTCATGCTTCAGGTGAAAAATATTTTTTTAATCTTGCGATGTTTATATTTTCGTCCAAGTTTTAAATTGTTCACCCAAAAACAATTTGGTAATAGGAATCACTTCATCCATTGTTCAAAGTATAATGACAGTAATAAGGGTAGGTGTGCAATTAAATACATAGAAGTGAACACTTTTCTTCTTAACATCGAACCATTGAACTATATTTTTCGCCTTTGGCACTACTAAACTGTAGTAGTATCTTGAAGAACATTAAAACAATTAGTACTTGAAACTATTCAAATAATAATAATAATAATAATAATAATAATAATAAAAATATCATATTATTATATTGGTATCACGTCGTCGTCGTCCGAAGACAGTTGGTTTCCGGACAATAACTTTAGTATAAGTAAATAGAAATCTATGAAATTAAAACACAAGGTTTATAACCACAAAATGAAGGTCGGGATTGATTTTGTTAAGCATTTTGTAGTTTCCAGACAATAACTTGTGTTTAAGTGTAATCTCTGAAATTATACCACAAATTTCCATACCACAAAGGGTGGTTAGATTGACTTTTTTGGGGTTATGGCTCAAACCATTTAGGAATTAGGGGAAAAAGGGGAAAAGAAGAGTTTCCTGGTTAATGTACAATTAAGACAGTTTAAAAGCAGTGTAAGGAGGTAATCCAAACACATTCAAAGTAAAATGTTGTGTATGATTCGATTACTTTCCTTACACTGCTTGTAAATTATGTATAAAGAAATGTAGATTGTCTTGGGGTGATTTACAGCTGTCAATTTATTTTTAGAAGTTACTGTTAATTAATATTAATTTTAGCCATATGTCATTTTCTATTTTAAGACTTTTATGATGTATTTAGATGAGTAATTATGGTTGCAAACTCCATTAGAAATTTGAATTGGGATTATGACCATATCTTGAGGGAAAGAATTTTTTTGGGAAAAGGAAAGGGGAGGTGAAAAAAATTAGGGGGGATTTTTTTTTTCTCATTTCAGATTTCAGAAACTAAAAGAAAATTTCTTCAAATATTTTTTTTTTTTTTTGCAATATTATGAATATTGTGTCCATTTGGTTGGACCTCTGCGGTCGTATCGAGCTGCGCTCAGCGAAGCAGTTTATTACTATTATTTTCAAGTTCATATCGAAGAATTAAGCAACAAAACTATAGATGGTTAAAGTTTAATAAATCTAACGTAACAATAACACACGAATATTATTGTTACATTCGTAATTAATCAGTTCCTTACCCAACCCTGCATTCCGGCAATTAGTCTCCAATGTAACAATAACTTTTTTATAATTGTTACATTTCAATGTAACCGTAGCCAGTGCCTTTTTACTTTGGACATTCCTAGTGCAGGTGGGTCCTGAGGTTCGATTCGGACATAAAGGTTTTATCATAATGTTTCTATTTTGTTTACCCTGGTATTATCTACTTAATTTTTAATTTATCGAGAAAGTGTCTATACTATTAACGGCATGTACTATCAAAAACAAAACTTTTTTTGTTGACGTCATTGTCAAATTTACTATGGAAACGGGGAATGTGTCAAAGAGACAACAACCCGGCCACAAAGCAGAAAACAGCCCAAGGCCACCAAGGCGTCTACAATACACCTTTTTTGTTTGCGTCATTGTTTAATTAAGTTGTATGTTTGTTTGGATTCTTTAGTCAGATGTGTTGTATGTTTGTTATGTATGTTTACACAGTCAGTGGCGTAGCTAGGCCATTTTTAAATCTTCGCCCGAACCTCGGCGAGGGGTTTGAGGGCCCCAATCGGGTCCAGGTTAAAGTACCTACTGGTAGTGGATTCGAGGGGAGCGAAGCCCCGGAAGCTAACGAGTTATCGAGAATGAGAAACCATTTATGTTAACATGGATCTTGTCTATATACCAGCTTTGATTATTTGGAATTACTACAAATTTTCACTTCTTCGTACTATGAACATCAAAGTTATTTCATTTCTCCTTAAATAATGTTCTTGCACCTGTACAGGAAGTTTTATCTAGCACTAATTGTATAGTTTTATTGTTGATAATCATCCCATATGTATCAAGTGTTAGATTAGTTTTATTGATATTAAAGAACTTTCTTGGTATTCCTAAACGGAAGATTTTATACACACAGAAGAAGAACAACAAAATTATTTTCATTTACCTGTGTATAATATGACGCAGGTTTTTTCAAAAGTGATGATTTTCTAATTTTTATTAACTATGTATTTGCATTCAGGTATCACAGATCAAATTTATTCGTTCATTGTGTTAATTTACGTTTTTTGATTGAGTTAAGCCTTCCAATTGATATTTTATAGTGTTTCTTTCTATGTTATGATGTTATACTATTGTTTCAGGAAAAGGGAGAAGGTTTGGTACCATTAAAACGTTTAATCCCGCTGCACCTGTCCTAAGCCAGGAATCTGATGTACAGTAGTTGTCGTTATAGATTAGACCGTTGGTTTTCCCGTTTGAATGGTTTTACACTAGTAATTTTTGGGGCCCTTTATAGCTTGCTGTTCGGTGTGAGCCAATGCTCCGTGTTGAAGGCCGTACCTTGACCTATAATGGTTTACTTTTATAAATTGTACTTGGATGGAGAGTTGTCTCATTGGCACTCATACCACATCTTCCTATATCTGTCATTAAAAACTCATCAATAGCAACATACTTTAGAGTCTAATTTGTTTATCTTTTATGTTTAATTTGTTCATAATGTCAGTTTGTATCCTAATTATTGTCACATTAACCTATTAGGTCTGTATTGGTTGCGCATCCAATTCTGTCAATATAAGGGCACTATAAACATTGTCATACAAGTGGGAGGTTCAGCTAGCTATAAAACCAGGTTTAACACACCATTTTCTTCGGGAAATGCCTGTAGCAAGTCAGGAATATGGCAGTTGTTTTTCACTTGTTCCGTTGCTTGATATATAACGTGAGGGTACCCAAATTGTACCTATTTTGACAGTTTTTCACCTACGTTTTTAGTCGAAAAGCGAGACATAGCGATCCTACATTCCGTCGGCGGCGTCGTCGTCGTCGTCGTCGGCGGCGTCCACAAATATTCACTCTGTGGTTAAAGTTTTGAAATTTTAATAACTTTCTTAAACTATCCTGGATTTGTACCAAACTTGGACAGAAGCTTGTTTATGATCATAAGATAGTATCCAGAAGTAAATTTTGTAAAATAAAATTCCTGTTTTCCGTATTTTACTTGTAAATGGACTTAGTTTTTCTGCCAGGAAACATTACATTCACTCTGTGGTTAAAGTTTTAAAATTTTAATAACTTTCTTAAACTATCCTTACGAATGAACCAGACAAAAGTTTCCATCTTATGTTTATTTTGTAGATGTATCCTTATTTACTATAAAGTCCCACCAATTTAATTTTGAATCCATATTGAAGCATAGAAAAATGGGTTTGAACCGACCTCCAAACGACCCATAATTCAGTAATGAGGAGTACCTAAATTGCATCCATGCTTAAATTCACGTTCGTAAAAATCGAATAACTGATGTTTTGTTTTATTTTTTCAAACATTCAGAACAATTTGACAATAGTTCATGCTTACTATTCATTTTTTAAGAAATGGATGCCTGCAACATATTGTATTTGCTCATTTTTAAAAGATGACTTTTTGTGGACGTCGCATGGCGACGTTTTCGTACATTCTACTTTTCTAGTAAACACTTTATCTGTTGATATATACTGTGAACTTTTTGTGAATATTTAAATATATTAACCTATTTGAAAGACGTGCATAATGTCAAATGATAAAAAAATACAAATTGTTTAGTCCCTAAGAAAACTTGTAAGATTTTCGCTGCTGTTTTTGCTAAATAGGTGCAATTTGGGTACTCGGTGCAATTTGGGTACTGTGACGTTAGCGTTTGAATTTGTCAGCTTTTATGGACTCCCCCTTGTTTAATTTGCCTTGGAGTTCGATATTTTTGTTATACTTTTTTAGAGCACATTCTTAAACAGTTTGAAAACCTACTTCATATAACACATTTTCTATATACTTTCATACATGTTTGGCAAGCATGGTTTACGCATATATTAGAATAAGGAGATGTGGTATGATTGCCAATGAGACAACTATCCACCAGAGTTCAAATAACGTTGATGTAAGAATTATAGGTCACCATACTCTCATAAAGCACACTTTTTATACTTTCATGAAATATAAAACGTTACTCTTCGATTTCATATTTTCAATGATATCTTCTTTAAAGTGGCATTTATGAGCTCGAATTAAAACTAAATTTAACTCCAAATTAAATTCTCAGCGGCTCTCATTTGAAATCTGATAATTACTGTGTGGTCCTTATAAATAATTTACCATTTAAAAATTATAAGATTTATTATTGTACATTTTAAGTTTTGTATTCCACTTCTTGGGTATAAATTGAGCATTAAAATGAGCAAGGATTGTCAAAAGACATTAATTAAAGCACATTACTATAAAATATTGTAATGATAAACCCGGACATTCTTAATAACAAATATGTCTTTATCGTCTGCTATTATCTTAAATAGATGTGTATTGACAATGTAGTGCACCTGCTGTGTTGATGAATCATGTGGGGGAAACATTAAATTATGCTTAACAATTAAAATCTTTTTGTTTAATTAGATAAAATTGTTATTATCAAATTTATACAAAACTAATTTCAATGACTAAATCATGCATCGTATGACTAAGAAATTCGGAAATGATCAAGTGACTTAGTACATTTGAGTAAGAAATAGTTACTATAAGGTTATATAGCCAATGACAATAAATGGTACTAATTTTTTAACTGCTCTAGATGCGATTTTCAACATTTGATGTTTAGTGATGCTCGAGACCAAATTATTTGAAAATCCACATTCTCACACTAAGCATGCTAACGTTGGAGAGCCGATATAATCAACAAGAAATATCAAAAAGTATGACTACATGCATGGCTTTTCACTACTGAATTAAAATTCAAAATTGCGCTTGCTTCCATAGATCATCTCGGAGAAGAAATATGATAAGAATTTGAAAGGGAAATTTTCCAATCTATTTCAAAATGTCAGTTTGACTGGCTATCATGGCTTTAATATTCAGACTAACAAACTAGAGCTAGTCCACAAAAAGGGTTGACCTCCGTATGTTATAGTTAATCGTGCATATAGTAACTATCAGAGCAAAGGATTTGTTTTTAATACATTTTTTGCTGAATTCTTTAATGTTAATTTTGTTATGAAATCAGATATTTAAAACATATATGACCTTACGTTTTCGAATTAGCAACATAAATAAACCCGAAGCCTGCACCAGTGATCCAGCTAGGGGATGTAATTTTATACATAATCTCAAATAACGTTTTAGTGTTAATAAAAAATCCGTATGAAATTTAAACTTTGTGGAATTGTGGTATATAATCATATTACTCCGTGCACTTAATCCACTCGGTTATTTATGGACCTCAATTAGCATTACATGAGATTGAGCTTAAATTTCTATTCACATTCTAATCATCAAAGAAGACAGCATAAAAAGTGCAAATTGAAATTTATTTTTCGTTTTACATTGCATTCATTTTACCTATTTCACTAATCTGTGCATTTTTGAATAAGATTGTTTAATTTCATTTTGTCCGACCGCACATGAAGACCCATTTGAAATGAGTTTCGTGTTCATCATAACATCTAAATGAAATAAAATTAAACCCCAAACCATTTCAGATATGACATTTTATATCTATAGTTTAATTTACAACCAATAAAAAGACAATCATTTACACATTTATGAATGACGTTTTTAAACATAGCTAACAGAAAAAAGTTCAGTGTACTACAATCTTCTAGTTATTGCTGTATATATACATTTGTGCGATTTTGAAAACAAAGGCAAAAATCAGACGGTGGGTCATAATTATCACTTAAATCTTTAGAATGCTTTTTACAAACACAAAGAGTGTTGGTTTCATGTCAAGTCAGAAAGTCACAAGACTAGAATATCTTCGCCACGCAAATCATATAATTTATAATCATTTCTTCACTTCTTTGCAGAAAAACGTTTTACACGTTTCTGCAAAATTTAGTCTGATGTGCCCCTTCAGATCAGCTCCTGTTAATACCACAAAAATACGCGAGAATGCTTTATAAAATTTCTTTTATTAAAAAAAAAGTAAAAACTGTAAGCACATGCAAAATTCAACTGATTCTTTTAGTTTGTTCTTATATTGTGCTGTAACACCACCGTCCCAGGTTAGGGGAGGGTTGGGCGCCCGCAAAAATGTTTTACCTCGGCCAACCACATTCAATATGTGCCTGTCCCAAGCCAGGAGCTTATAATTTAGTGGTTGTCGTTTGTTGCTTCAAGTCATATTTATTTTCGTTTATTGTTTTGTACATACATGTCACCGTTAGTTTTCTCGTTTGAATTGTTTTACATTTTTCATTTCGGGGCCTTTCTTAGCTTGCTATGCGGTATGGGTTTTGCTTATTGTTAAAGATGTACGGCGACCTTTAGTTGCTACTAGTAATTCTACGTTATTTGGTCACTAGTGGAGAGTTGTCTCATTGGCAATCATACCACAACTTCTTATTTTTATATAAATGTAAAGATAAACCAACATGACCTTTCCAATAACCGAGGATTTACTCGGTGCTCTAGAATGGTAAGTAGTTCTAGTAACCGAGGATTTACTCGGTGCTCTAGAATGGTAAGTAGTTCTAGTAATCGAGAATTTACTCGGTGCTCAAGAATGGTAAGTAGTTCTAGTAACCGAGGATTTACTCGGTGCTATAGAATGGAAAGTAGAATGGGAAGTAGTTCCAATAACCGAGGATTTACTCGGTGCTATAGAATGGTAATCAGTTCTAGTAACCGAGGATTTACTCGGTTCTATAGAATGGTAAGTAGTAGCAACCGAGGATTTACTGGGTGCTCTAGAATGGTAAGTAGTTCCAGCAACCGAGGATTTACTCGGTGCTATAGAATGGTAAGCAGTTCCAGCTCTACTAGTGCCACTCGTCATAAAATGATGTAAGCCGTGTGCTTCATTTAATCTAGTGTTGTATATATCATTTAAATGTAGTTTTTTAAATGATGATGAGCTTATTTCATCGATACAATACAAGAGGATCTGGATGGGAATTCTTTAATTCTTTATGCCATTTTTCTTTCTATTCTTTATAAATTGAGTCCATTGTTCTCTATTCTTTATATTTTAGCACCTTTTATTCTCTTTTTTTTTTTCGGCCCATTTTTCTGTAGTATTGGACTGTTGTTTTCGATTCTGTAAACCTCACAGAGACTCTAGTACAAGCTGGCTAGAAATTGAGAACAATATCAAGCATAAGAGTTCGTTTTATATCTATACTTACACCTTCAGGACGTTTGAATACTGAAATCCCTTTCTTGACTAGCATAATATCGTTTTTTACTATACCCTTGGTATCATTTTATTGTGTTTTCTATACCACTTTTATATGGGTCCGTGTAACACTTATCAATTCAAAATATTAAAAAGTTTTCAAATTTTAGATTTTTTTTAAAATATCAAAATTCCAAACATTTGAAAAATTTTGAAATTTTGAAATTTTCACCAAATAGTTAAAATTTCAAAATTCTAAATTACGTTTTTATATTTGATAGTTTAGATATTTGATCAAACTTTAAAAGTACTAAACTTAACGTGCAGTTTTGATTATTTCGCTTTTTGAAAGTTTGATTTTTTAAATTTTTGATTAAAATATCAAAAATAGAAAAGGGGCGAATAGAGGGGTACCTGTAAACTACGAAACGGAATAAAAGCGAAACGAAACGAATACTTCAGAACTATTTGGTTTTCCCAGTGGCCATCATTTAGGAGTAACAGTGAATACTGATAAACTCGCAGTTAGCCAACTAGTATGGTACGGTTGAGTATGTATATATTTCTACTGAACTTTAAGCACTAAAATGGCTCAATATACACGTGTATTATTTTTTGTTTTGCTTAACGACTTCTTACTATCTGCAATCATGTCGGCAGATAGAATCATTTAATGTACATTTTGAACGATCATCTTTAAGCTTTAATCAACTATTTCGTTATAGATAAATTGTTGGCCTTCTAATAATCACCTTGGATCGTTACTGATGAAGATAGTTATAGAAAAGCGCTTCGGACGCATGCATTTTTTAACGCTTTGTTTTCATTTTATATCGATTGCATGACGATCATATATTGTACATATAAGAAGATGTGGTATGAGTGCCAATGAGACAACTCTCCATCCAAGTAATAATTTATTAAAGTAAACCATTATAGGTCAAAGTACGGTCTTCAACACGGAGCCTTGGCTCACACCGAACAGCAAGCTATAAAGGGCCTCAGTTCAAAGTATTGGTACGGTAGGAATACTGAATCCTTGGTGTCGCAATGAACTTTGCGCTAGCCGCGACTGTGGGAGGTTGTTGATATCTATTTTACACTGCTACCCTCTATACACGACGAATTTAAGAATAAGATCAAATATAAGTAGCTTGGAGCTAAGAAACTGTTATAAGGTATCTAAATAAACTCATCATAGATACCAGGATGTAAATTTTGTATTTGCGCCAGACACCAGTCTACAAAAGACTCATCAGTGACGCTCGAATCAAATTAGATGAAAAAGGCCAAATAAAGTGATATATGATTAAAAACGCCAAATAAAGTAAACGTTAACATCCAACTCATCGGCGTTTACCTGCGGAACGCTGAAAACCGAATATTTCAGCGTTCCGCAGGTAAATGCTTTACTTAAAATTCAGCGTTTATATGTCCTGGTTTTTCGACAGTAACATTGGTGTATGGCAAAAACGGCAAAATCCATCGCGCAGAGAGCGTGGCACTCTCTTTACACACCCCATTTTGACTGGACGTACTTGTGCTTTGCTCAAAGTTGATAATCGTACGATAACTTAAAATGCGCAAATAACAAATACGGAATTATCCATTGATGAAAAGATATTCCGTTTCCTTTAAGTCGCTATTTAAAAACAGAGGCGGATTTAGGGACCACCGACCCCTAACGGAGCTACATATATGATAAATGCATATCCTTTTTACAAGCATCGGTCCTAGCGTTTTCTAACTAGGCCCCAGGCCACATTTTCAAATTCATGGATCTGCACATGAAAAATGTACCATCATTGAAGCCCCTCGTGGAGGTATCAAAGTCAAATATAGTGTCACCTTAGTGACAATATTTGTATTTCCGATTCCAAAATAGATTACCATCTCGATTGGTCACTTTAACTTGGTCCTACGTTTATCGTTGATATGAACTTTTAAAATTGTTTTCAAATTACCATTTCAAAATGCCGACACCTACAAATGGATAGATGAGCGCTTAATGTACAGCGGCAACTATAACATAAATATACAGGCTTAATGTTTCTGGTTTACGTTTACTAGTATATGGTATGAATGTAAAAATGTATTCAACCTTCAAGCTACTTATATTTGATCTTACTCTTAAATTCAGCGTGTATAGCGGATAGTATTGTCAAAAAGATATCAACGACCTCCCATGTTCGTGGATAGCACAACGTTCATTGCGACACCATACATTCAGTATTCCTTCCATATCAATACTTTAAACTTTAATCAATTATAAAAGGCAATATATGATCGTCATGCAATGGATAAAAAAATGAAAACAAAACGTTAAAAATTGCATGCGTCCGAAGCGCCTTTCGGGATCTACCTTTCAGTTCAGGCCCGCTCAAAGCCGAATATTAGAAGGCCATCAATTTATAAAGAACCGAAATAGTTGATTAAAGGTTAAAAAAAAATAGAAATCGATTTTGAGATAATACACGTGTATTGAGCCATTTTATTGCTTAAAGTTCAGTAGAAATATATACATACTTAACCGTACCATACTATTTGCAATTGGCTAACTGCGAGTTCATCAGTATTCACTGTTACTCCTAAATGATGGCCGCTGGGAAAACCAAATAGTTCTGAAGTATTCGTTTCGTTTCGCTTTCATTCCGTTTCGTAGTTTACAGGTACCCCTCTATTCGCCCCTTTTCTGTTTTTGATATTTTAATCAAAAATTTAAAAAACCAAACTTTCAAAAAGCGAAATATCAAAACTGCACGTTAAGTTTAGTACTTTTAAAGTTTGATCAAATATCTAAACTATCAAATATAAAAACGTAATTTAGAATTTTGAAATTTTAACTATTAAGTGAAAATTTCAAAATTTCAAAATTTTTCAAAAATTTGGAATTTTGATATTTTAAAACTTTGATCAAAATTTCAAAAATCTAAAATTTGAGAATTTTTTAATATTTTGAATTGATAAGTGTTACACGGACCTATATGGTGTATACATCTCATAGTTTGCTTGTTGGTTTTGTCAACTACAATTACTTCCTAAAAAAGACACAATTACTGCCACATTAATCACTTATTTAAACTGCTTAAGTTGCATGGCCAAAAGAAACAAAAATACACAAAACACTATACAGAACCCCCAATAATAGAGTAACCTCAGGAGCTCCATAACGGTAAGCAGTTTCTGCACCACTATACTTCACATCTGTTGGGTTCATGATGATAAAGAAGGAGCGAAGAACACGATTCATGCTCGTGGCTATGAAAAATGGAACATATCTGTGGTCATCTATGTCATGGTGGCATTCTATATAATTTTCATAGAGACGGACAACTTTACCATGGCCATTACAACCATAACCATTAGTACAGTATCTTCCTTGTAAGCAGCAACTCTCCATCAAAAAAAATTGTCATTTACTGGCAATAAATCCTTTAAGGAGCCTGACGATTTCGGCCATGTTGACTTACTTGTAGATCTTATTTAGACATTTTACCTAAAAGATTCTATAGTTTCTGTAAAAACCGTGACCTGATAATCCCTTTTTAACTCTAACTGCTTTAATCTTTTAGATATATGCAAAACACTGCATTTACCCTTTTTTTTCTTTCTTATGTTCTATTTTTAGCAACAGCGGCCATTTTGGTGGATCAAATCTCCACCCAGATATTTTTTTGAACTAGTTTCCGTAAGATTTGTTACATTTGGCCCAGTGATTTTAGAGGAGATTTTTTTTCAAAGTTTACGACGACGAACGAACTGGCAAGGGGTTACAAAATATGAAACAATTTAAAAGATAAAAACAAACGGCCTATACCAGAATACTTTAGATTTTCACAATTCCGATTTTAATAAAGAGTATTTGGTATTATTCAATGCGTATTTATTGATGTTTACTGGTGACCTCAAACCACGATCAAACATGTTTGTTAGTGTGAAATATACGGATCCGTGACAACGAAAACATATATTATATACTATCAAAGTATTCAGCATTCAAAATCAAGTTAATCAGTTTATTTTTATTTAATATAGTAGACGAAAATATTGAAAATCAACATTTCATCTGGAACATTTATTAATTTTGTTTGTTTGAAGTTTGTTTGTATCGATAATCACGTTCGTTAATCTATATTTCACACAGAAATCGGACTTGCAAATGTATTTCATATGTTCTGAAAGATAAAAGCGACGGGAAAATATAATTTCCCATCGGACAAAAAGAAATCATATTACGACTAGTGTTAAATAAATTTATAGGACCGTATTAATTCATAAATATCTATGAGGGTCTGGATTGGGGGCCTTAATTTCTGTATTCTTTAAATTTTGAGGGCATTTTTCAATATCTTTAAATATAACGCTTATTCTGTAAAATTCTCATGAAAATGATTTTACTGTTAATTTTAAATGATTTCTTATATCTGTACAGCAATGATTTCTAGCTGTTATCAGTATTTTATTACCTAATTCTTTTATTTCCACAGTTATTTTTTATACTTTTGCCCTATTATTCTCCATTCTTTAATATTTTTGCTCATTTTTCTCTATTATTTTTGGGTCATTATTCTCTATTCTGTATACCCCATTCAGACCCTCGTCTATATGGTTGTGTCTTGGATCAGTTGCTTGCTTGATTATTTACAATAAAATATTGAATGTGCTACTAACCGACATGCTTCACAATCAAACGATTCTAATTTCTGTTTGCAACAATTTTAAGTTTGCCATCGTCTTTCATCCTTTGTTTATCATGATTTATTTAATCGGAATAGTTTGTATCCTAGGTCTAAATTGTTCACTTCCGGAGTTTCTTCAGTCAATAAGTGGACAAAATTAATCAATCAATCAGTCAATCAAATCAAGCAATAAGTCATTAAAACTATCTCTACCATACTTTTTTTCTTTATACACAATTGCTTTTTTTCTCTGTATAGCCCTTGACATTTGGAAGGTTTGCATATCCGTCAGCTGAAAAATAAGATCATCGGACTATATTAATTGTTGACGCCGACGCCGATGCCGGAAACAGCATACTTAAGTCTCGCTTTTAGACTCCGTCAAGGCGAGACAAAAACGGCAATTAAATATGTTTCATATACTAGATCCGTAAATAGCGTATCAAAGAATGACCGTGGGTATTAACAAAAAAGCGAGTGCAGACGTATATGTGGTTGTACATTCTAATATCAGCCACCATACTTTCCAGGATTGAAGCTTCTATTTTGCTGTAATAGTATAAGTACACGTCAACGAACAAATAGCAGTATCGGATTTAATGTTTTAACCAAAATGTGACTACAACTATGTTACAGTTGTCTGTGTCAGGATATAGGCGTTCCTAAATTTATGCAAGCACCAAAAGTACTGCGGCTACGTGCAACCAGCGACGGTTATTGGGAAAGACACTTTAACGTTTCTATATAACTATTGACGATATGATATACTGTGATATTCTAACTTATATGGCCCGTGTAACACTTATCAATTCAAAATTTTAAAAGTTTTCAAATTTTAGTTTTTTGATTTTGATCAAAGTTTTAAAATATCAAAATTCCAAATTTTTTTTAAATTTGAAAGTTTCACCAAATAATTAAAATTTGAAAATTATAAACTCCGTTTTAAAATTTAATAGTTTAAATATTTAAGCAAACTTTAATAATACTAAACTGAACGTACAGTTTTGATCATTTCGCTTTTTGAAAGTTTGAATATTTTGATTTTTGATTAAAATATAGGAAAGGGGGAAGGACTAAAAAGAGGATACCTGTTACAAGTGCAAAACGGAATAAGAACGGAACGAAACAAAATGATATTTATAAAACCAAATCAAAACGAAAACAATATTTTCTGAAAAACTGAATATATAATTTAAAACAAAAGTCTAACTTGCTTAATCTACAGGATGAAAATTATAGATATGATTCTTTAAGTTGAAAAATTAATAAGTTCTCTAAATAAATGAACAGCAAGCAGAAATTATTCGTCAACTTTGTGATTACTGCTCTAAATGTGGTTATTGATAGTATTTTTCTGTATATTTGACTCGGATACCTCTACGAGGGGCTTCAATAATGCGGTACACTTTCAGGTGCGGATCCAGGAATTTGAAAAGGTGGAGGCCTAGTTAGCCAACGTTTGGACTGATGCTTGTAAAAAGTATATGCATTTATCAAATATGTAGCTCCTTTAAGGGTTGGCGGGCTCCCTGTTCCCTAAATCCACCTCTGATTCAAATAGCGAATTATAAGAAACGGGATATTTGATTTTTTTATAAAGGGATAGTCCGTATTTGTTATTTGCGAATTTGAAACTTATCATACGATAATCAACTTTGATCAAAGTACAAGTATGCAGCTACGTCCAATCAGAATGTGACGTGTAGTGAGAGTGCCACACTTTCTGCACGTTAAGAACCCCTGCAACAACTCGTTGGTTGCCTGTTGCAATGCAAAATTTCTGTCCCTATCCAATATACCCTCATTTTCCAGTGGCGATCTTAAGTATGCTGACCTTCGTCCTGAACGGATTCTATTACAGGACCTTCCTATTGTATTTATTGATAATTTGATATCGTCTTGAACATGCATGAAATATTTGCAACTGGAAGTTTAGCAACCAATAATCAATCATTTAAAATAGGCCATTTATATATAAATTATAAAGAAACTAAGGTTTCAACTCCCTCAGGCAAAGTTGACCTTAGAAGGATTTTGCTCTTTTTAATGTCCTATTTGGCCGTACACCTCTTCAATTGTTTCGGTTCTTATATATACCTGTCTGTATCTCGAAAAGGCTATCATTGTCGCTTTTAAGTATTCATCTTGATCGTTCCGGATGTAGGTAAATACAGAAAAGCGCTTCGGAAGTATGCTGTCAAGTGTTTTTTTTTTTATCGGACATTCCATTCACTTCAAATGTTATTGTCAACGGAAATAGTACATGGGCGGATTAATGTTTTTGTTACTGTAATTTTATTATTTATTGGGAGTCTAAGTTTCTTTGTAATATATATATAAACGGCTTATTTTAAATGATTGATTATTGGCTGCTTAACGTCCAGTGGCAAATATTTCATGCACATTCAGGACGATATCAAATTAACAATAAATACAAAAGGAAGGTCCTGTAATAGAATCCGTTCAGGATGAAGGTCGGCAAACTTTAGATCGTCACTGAAAAATGAGGGTATATTGGATAGGGACAGAAATTTTGCCTTGCAACAGGCAACCAACGAGTTGTTGCAGGAGTTCTTAACGTGCAGAGAGCGTGGCACTCTCTCTACGCCCCATTCTGACTGGACGCAGCTGCATACCCGCACCTGCTCAAATTTGATTGTCGTACGATAAGTTTCAAATGCGCAAATAACAAATACGGAACTACCCTTGATAATAAAATCAAAAATCCTGTTTCCTTTTATTCGCTATTTAAAACAGAGGTGGACTTAGGGGGTAGGGGGCGCCAATCCCTAATGGTGCGTTTTCTTTTATTCGCCATTTAAAAACAGAGGTGGACTTAGGGGGCAGGGGGCGCCAACCCCTAATGGTGCTACATATTTGATAAATGCATATTCTTTTTACAAGCATCCGTCCAAACGTTGGCTAAATAGGCATCCACCTTTTCAAATTCCTGGATCCACACCTGAAAAAAGTACCGCATTATTGAAGACCCTCGTGGAGGTATCCGAGTCAAATATACTTACATATACTGTCAATAACCACATTTAAAGCAGTAATCACAAGGTTTACAAATAATTTTTGCTTGCTGTTCATTTATTTAGAGAATCAAAGTGTGTCAAAAACAGGTCAAACTAATAAATTTTTCGACTTAAAGAATCATATTTATCATTTTACATCCTGTAGATCAAACACGTTAGCCTCTTGTTTTATATTATATTTAGTTTTTCAGTAAATATTGTTTTCGTTTTGATTTGGTTTTGAAAATATTATTTCGTTTCGTTTCATTCTTATTCCGTTCCGCACTTGTAACGGGTATCCGCTTTTTAGTCCTTTCCCCTTTCCTATATTTTAAGCAAAAATCAAAATATTCAAACTTTCAAAATTGAAATGATCAAAACTGTACGTTCAGTATTATTAAAGTTTGCTTAAATATCTAAACTAAACGAAGTTACTAATTTTAAAATTTTGATTATTTGGTGAAATTTTCAAAATTTCAAAAAATTAAAAATTTGGAATTTTGATATTTTAAAACTTTGATCAAAATTCAAAAACTAAAATTTGAAAACTTTTTAAAATTTTGAATTGATAAGTGTTACACGGACCTTATATCTATGTATTAAACATAACACTAGTAAAGCTCAAGAATTAAATCTGCTATCGCCTTATTTGGGCCGATGTGCGATATGAAGCTTTTGTACATGTATATCATCATCGCTTTTTTTTTCGTGTATTTTTTTTCCGGTTACACTGACAAGAATCTACTTGCATCGTATGTACTTGCTCTTTGTTACTCTCTAATGAATCGGTACTGACAATTTTGTAATACAGAAACATTGATATACTTTCTGTGTCTTCAGTATTGTCGAATCTCATATCTGTAGTACATTTATGTATGTTATGGTATTAGTAGAGGATAGAAAAGTACATGCACAGTGTGAGTAAGTTCTTGGTAGTGTAGATAATACCAACAATTGGATCTTTTCTAGGTTGTTTTTTGTAGGGAAAAGGGGGCGGGTAGAAATAAACCACGGCTCTCTATTTATACATCATTAACCTAGGTACTTCGTTGTGAACATAAACCCATATCAATATAAGGTATTGAACGATTCAAACCAAAATGTGAAAGAATGAGTTCGCTATGAATTATTAATTGATACTGTCCTTGATAACGATGTAAAATTACGCTTCAAATACTAGAAAGAGTGTATTTTGTATATATTTTGACTGCTTGAAACATCTGAAACATGCATGCATGTTAAGATATGTCTTTATGCTTTTAATATTCTCAGTGCACTAACGGTGCATATATTCAGTCACTGTTATAACCTTGAACACGAATGGAATGTTATCAGTGTCTTCGATCTGAATGTGCATGACATATTTTATACTGGACTTTTAAACAAACAACATTACAGAACTCAATGAATAGATTTACAGTTGAAGTGACAGTTTGTGTTTCACTGGGGTTGGGGTGGAAAGACTTCAATACTATAGTATTAATAGATTTACAGTTGAAGTGACAGTTTGTGTTTCACTGGGGTTGGGGTGGAAAGACTTCAATATTATAGTATTAATAGATTTACGGTTGAAGTGACAGTTTGTGTTTCACTAGGGTTGGGGTGGAAAGACTTCAATACTGTAGTATTAATAGAATTACAGTTGAAGTGACAGTTTGTGTTTCACTGGGGTTGGGGTGGAAAGACTTCAATACTATAGTATTAATAGATTTACAGTTGAAGTGACAGTTTGTGTTTCACTAGGGTTGGGGTGGAAAGACTTCAATACTGTAGTATTAATAGATTTACAGTTGAAGTGACAGTTTGTGTTTCACTGGGGTTGGGGTGGAAAGACTTCAATACTATGGTATTAATATATTTACAGTTAAAGTGACAGTTTGTGTTTCACTAGGGTTGGGGTGGAAAGATTTCAATATGTATTAATATATTTACAGTTGAAGTGACAGTTTGTGTTTCACTGGGGTTGGGGTGGAAAGACTTCAATACTATAGTATTGAATATGTATAAAGATAGCGGTACAATTCAGACAACTTTGTAACTGGGTATGCATCTATGTCTGACGTTTTTCTTTTACTTTTCACGTTTTCTTATTTCAAAGTTCGTGTTTGATTCCGATTTGTACGTTTTAATGGAAAACGGTTAATTAAGTGGAACAGCGTAAAACAAGACTTACAATTTGAATTGATTGTGTGGATAGCAATATATCTTAAGCTAAGTCTAATGAGGATAAGATGTTTAAACGCATAATGTCAACTATTTGTTGTAACGTCACCTTATTAGAAGGCTTATAAAATCATCTAAGGAACGGTCTTGTTGTTTTTCTCCTGACACATAATCCTTTTATCTAATTCGTGAAAATAGGTACCTAAGGTGTTACTTAACACAAGGATTTAACTTCTTTGCCTGATTTGTCACCGATTCAAATGTGAAGTCATAAGTAGACACATAAGGGGAAAATATATTAACCACAAAATACAATAATACTAAATAATGAGTTTAACAGTTACCTTAACCCACAGGCCTACCCGAGTGTAACAAAGCGTATGGTTTTATTGTGAATAGGATATCGACTATTTAAACCGAAGAATCCCATCCACGGATAGAGAACTAGGAGTTAATGCATTACTGATAGTCTACATCTTTGGAAATATATAAAATGTAGAAAAATGATGAAAAGCAAACGACAAAATATATTTTTAATTTTCGTTTTAACGTATTTTATATTTTCTACGAACGGAGGCAAAATTTTTGACCGTGTAAAAAATATTAATAACAATTTGATAAACATTAAAGTGAAAAAAGAATTTCGAGAATTGCGGATTGCATTTAAAGGAATACTTGTACTTGAAACTTCGGCTTTTCAGAATTCGTCGTATGAGTTAAAATTTCGTCAGCTGACAAATGGACGTGATTTAATTCAACTTATTTTACAAAATGGATTTATAAAAGATTGTGAATATTCCAGAGAACCAAAACAAATTCTGCAGTTTATTGAGAAATTTTCTGATTCGGATGATATTTTCAAGCCCGAAACAGTTGAGGAAGGAGATGCTTTCAATTTATATCACAGCGGCGATGTCTCTAATGGCACGTCTGCCATCCACCATTTCCATCGCCGGAAAGAATTAAAAGATTTTAAGAGTTTCGTAAAAATAAAAAAAGCTATGAAACTATGTAATGAATTTGTAAGAGAAACATTGGAACAAAACGATAAGTACAACAGTTTTCAGTACATTCGGGTCAAAAATGGAATGCGTCGGGATGGAAGAGCCGTGAAAGACGGGCACGGGATAACACATAATTTACCTCACGTAACAGAGGGAGGCAGACGAAACATGGATAATCCAGTCACTGAACACAACAGACGGAAGCGGTCTGCAGTTAACCAATTCTTAATGTTTCCTGGAACAAAATGGTGCGGACGTGGACAGACTGCTCTTCACTATGATGACATTGGAGACGATCGCGAGGCCGATGTTTGCTGCAGGGACCATGATTGTTGTCCGGACCTGATTCCTAGTTTTTCTACCAAATATAACTATTTCAACTACCGTTTTCATGCCATACTTCAGTGTGAATGCGATGAAAAGTAAGTATACATTTGTTGTCAATTTTAAATTGTTTACCAATTCAACATTTGAAGAGAAATTAACAAGAACAAGCAGAGCGCTCAAAGAAAAGGAGGACATAATATCCTGCTTCGCATGCGTTGTTGGTTATCCGCAAGGGTCTAGTCAACATAAAAAAGTTTGGAAACGCTTTTCTATGAAACTGGCACCCCCTTAAAAATAATTTATTTTTTGTGTTGGGTTGCTGTTTCATTGTTCATAACTGTAGAGTCTCATGATCAAGGGTTTGATTTCACAAAATCTCACGGAAAATTTAACCTTCTTAATTTTGACTGAACTTATACCGTCCAACAGGTGCTTTACACGACATCTGTTTTGGGTGACACTTTCATGAAAGGTTGAAATGATTTGTATTGAATCCACTTTATTTTTGTAACTCTGTGGGAGATCATGATTGGGGAATTCTCAAAAGGCTACAATGTATTGACAGCTTGAATTCATTTTATTTACATTTTTGTAAAACTGTATAAACCACTAATATCACAGGCACTTGTCTCAGAAAAAAAATTTCCTATATACCTTTATGTTATATTAAGGTATATAGGAAATTTGTTTCCTGAGACAAGTGCCTGTGACTAATATCCATATCTGATTCTGTATTTTAAAAAATAAGAATAAAACGAAACGAAACATGTAGTTTGGTGTATTTCACGACTAACAGGTTTTACCTTTTGGTGTGTTGTGTTGGGGTTGGAAAAAAAATAATGTCTTTAGGAGATTTTTTTGTGGAATATCAACTAACAAATCGACTTTTCAAAATACAATTTTTTTTATATAAAATTAATGACGCTTCTTATTAAAAGTAAACTTACGAATATTGGTAAATTATATGTCGAAACTCAATGGGAAAAGTTATCGGAACGAAGGGAAAATCACAGATTGAAACTCTGTCACAAAATTACATATGACAAAACACCTAGATATACCAGGTTAAGTAGAAAGTAGACATAACCACAATACAAGGCAATCAATGTCAAAATATCTTAGAAACCGGTACAAGAACTCGCTTATATTCTGAATACTTTTCCCTGCAACCGTGAAATTATGGAATAAGATACCTTTTAATATAAGACAATGCGACTCTCTCTTTCTATTTAAAAAACATATTCTGACATCGGACTCGGACTTCTTTTAAACTGAGTTTTACTGTGCATATTGTTATGTGTTTCTTTATTCTACATTGGCTAGAGGTATAGGGGGAGGGTTGAGATCTCACAAAACATGTTTAACCCCGCCGCATTTTTGCGCCTGTCCCAAGTCAGGAGCCTCTGGCCTTTGTTAGTCTTGTATGTTTTTTAATTTAGTTCATTTATATGTTTTGGAGTTTAGTGTGACGTCTATTTTCACTGTTCTAGTACACAATTTTATTTAGGGGCCAGCTGAGGACCACCTCAGGGTGCGGGATTTTCTCGCTGCGTTGAAGACCCATTGGTGGCCTTCGGCTGTTGTCTGCTCTTGGTCGGGTTGTTGTCTCTTTTACATATTCCCCATTTCCATTCTCAATTTTATTGTAAACAAAATAAGAAGGTTCCCACACATTATAATGTTGGAAATCGCATTGGACAAATTCTCCATGCACGTTTGCGAATGAACCGTCTAGTGCTTTAAACTCCAATTTATTTTTACGTAATTTAGTGGATTCGCCAAATTGTCGTTGTGGTGCTATAAAAACAAGCTCTAATTTTTTATTAACGTGTCCTTACTATACTAACATACGCCAAGTGCTACTGAATTCTCTTGCTGATTTTCCGAAGCGTATTGATGTAAATATTTTGCTTTTTGGATCAGATTGTTTAACTTATGAAGAAAATTGTACTCTTTTTGTATTGGTACAGAAATATATATTGAAAAGTAAAAGATTCACACCATAATATGAAAGCTTCATTTATATGTTTTCCTTGCATTTCATTTAGCTCATTTCATTCACTTGTTTTTTTTTCTCCCTTTTTTTTCAAACTACATAATCAATCTTATTTTGTATTTACTATTCTAAATATATTCCAATTGACAGAGCATGCTCCAAGTATTCATTATATTGTATGTCAATATTCTTTTGGAGACATTAAAATAAGCAATGTTGCTCGTTTCTGGATCCTAATGTTAATATTGTATTATATTTTATAGCATGATTTGACTTATCGAATAAAATATTGTTTAAACCATTAAAAGTGAAAAAGCAACAACTTTGCAACATTCACATAAAATGAATAAAATACGAAATGTGCTTATCATCGTTGTGGGCAATCTAACCAGAGATGATATAACTTCGGGGTATGGCATTCCATCCGAATATACCTCTTCATGTAAGAATAAGTAGCTTAAACATCAATTAAAATTTTTGAGATATTTGATATGATCCGAATCTAGTTTGTTTAAGCCTGTTTATATTCATTAAGCGAAGTTTCTCATAAAATTAAATTTTAATCGTATCTTGGAACAAACAAGGAAATGTTAAGATAACTTTGAAGCAGCACGACAATGAATTAAGATAAACCTATTTTTAATATCCCGCTGGCTGAAAATGTCTGTTTATAGATATTGAGGGAAAACGAGCACACGTCGACGAATAGAATTTTTCAAGATTACAAATTCTGTTACGCAGAACCCGAATATTTGAGAAGTTCAAGATTTGCTATTCATAGCAAAATTTTAAAACCCCTTTATTTGTTGAAACTGAATAAGATTTAAATAGGTGACAATAAAATTTAAGAAGGTGGGACAGATAAGTAGAGTCAAACATATCTTTATTGCTGTTTATGACGAAATTCTTATATTTCTGATTGCGTTTAAACAAACGTTAATTACAATGGTCTGCGAAAGTCAAATTTGAAGTGATGTATATTAATAAATAGAATTATAAGTAGTCACAGCAATAAAAAGTATACTGTCTCTGTCTGGGAATTTTGACTGAAGTAGGACTTTAGGACGTTAGTCTTTCGAAAGTTCTTGTAACATATACCAATAAAACGCTTGTTACCCGTTTTACATGCTGAACATAAAATTTGAATTGACAATAAATGAGAGAAAATAAAAGTTTGAAGTACTGTGTGCAAACAAGTCAATATTACACGTTTCTTTTGATCTCTTTACTCAGGTGCAAAAAATAGCAACACCTGTTTAATAAAAATTAAAATATTATGTGAAAACTGATCAAATAAAAGAAGTCATATGAACTCTTTAGATTATTCTTTTAATATTTGTGCTTATATCTAAAAACCAGAAACATTATAAAATACAATTTCTTTAATGTTTTAATCACATTTCATTAAGTTGCTTTTAAACGTATAACATTTCATTATGTTGCTTTTAACATATTAAATTTTAACAATTATGTACATGTTTCAAAGTGGTACTCATAAAATTAAATTACTTCTCAAGTCTGAGAATTCATTCAACAACGTTAATATCATAAAGTGTACACATTAAATGATAATTGGGAAAAAGAAAATACAAACCTATTACAATATGGGGATTTTTATCCAATTTAAGCTATTTCATTTTTTTAATAAATGACCATAAATGAATAACAAAACAAGAATAAGTAAATCAAAATCTATAGGAAATATTTATAACAAAAATAAGCGTCTCTTGCATCTTGAAGATTATGTGAATCTTCAACAATCTGCTGACTTATCTAACGGAAATCTATGCAGAGCCGTAGATTTCAATCCGTTTAACGACCGAGAGGCATTGTTGAAAATACATATTACAAAAGTGATGAATACATATGTCAGTATATCAAGATGACATTCGATTCGTCGATAACTTGGAAATGTTACAATTTTATTCCCGATGTTGGTTCAGTATGTTTTGGTATATTTGTTAAAATAATTCCTCGTTCCTTGTTCGCACATTTTGTTGCAATGATTAATGCATTTGAATTTTTTGCAACCCAAGTATATTTTTTTTAATATTCAATGATCTTTTTCTCGCTTTATGTCTCTGTTAATATAAGCTGTTTCTAACAAAACGAATTTTTCTGCTTTCTTCTGTTTTCAAGCCTTCGCATCCTGGTTAAGATAATTGAGATTTTAACAAAATAAATATATTCCTTAAAACGAATTGCTAGTAATTTCTGATATCACATAACAAGTGTTTTATGAAAAAAACATAAATAAACATTTCGTAGGTATTATCGAAGTATGTACATCAAATTTCACCAAACGAATTTACATAAATGTCCAATTGACGGATAAAATTGTTTTGCACCTCAAAGATCACCGGAGCGTTCTTTATGATAAAAGGGTTCGAGTTACCATATTTTTTCATTGTATAAGAAGTATTCCCCTTTCAGACATTAAATATAAACCAATATTAAAATGTAATTATATGGTCGTAACATAAGATTAAAGGTTAACCACTTCTAGAATATCTTTATACCTTTATACGGGAATATTAAATGAATAATACGCTTACTGCATACCAATTTCAAACATGGGAATGATATCT
Source organism: Mytilus coruscus (assembly GCA_017311375.1). Classification (NCBI taxonomy): domain Eukaryota; kingdom Metazoa; phylum Mollusca; class Bivalvia; order Mytilida; family Mytilidae; genus Mytilus; species Mytilus coruscus. The sequence goes on from CM029598.1 coordinate 38,803,215, forward strand.
TGTTTACATCAACCCTGTAGTCCTTACCAAAAAAATATTTAAGCAGACAAAAAAAAAAAAAAAAATAAAAAAAAAATTTATGATTGCTATCATGTTTCTAAAAACAGAACAGGATTGAAATAAAAGAAGAATGTGTCTGAGGACACGAATGGCCCCGCTCAAGCTTTGCAATTTTCAAACTTAAAAGGGCACAACTCTAGAACGGTATAAATGACTTTCTGCCCATTTTCTGTTATCGTGTTGTGGTTCTTAGTATTGTGTACGAGTTTCATAAAATTTGGAAGAGACAAACTTAAGTTAGAGTGCGGAAACTGAAAATTTGCAATTTTCAAAGTTTAAAAGGGGTACATGTATAACTCTAGAACGGTAAATGACTTACTGCCCAAATTTAACTCTGCATGCGTATTGTGGTTTATAGCAAAGGGTATGAGTTTCATAAAATTTGCATGATACAAACTTAAGTGAGAGCGCGGAAACGAAAAACATTGCAATTTTCAAAGTTATAAAGGGGCATAACTCTAGAATGGCAAATGACATAATGACCCAAATTCGAACTCTGTCTGCGAGTTTTGGTTCTTAGCATTGTGTATGAGTTTCATAAAACTTGGATGAGAAAAACTTAAGTTAGAGTGCGAAAACGAAAATGGGACGGACGGACGGAAAGACGGACAGAAAGACGGACAGACGGTCAAGGGTAACTCTTAATGTTCCCATTGCCTACGGCGGGGCCTAACAATGACAACTTGAACTGTATAAAAACATAGAGATGTGGTATGGTTGCCAATGAGACAACTATATCCACCAGAGAACAGAGGACGTGAATGTATGCAACTATAGGCCACCATAAGTCCTTCAACAATGAACAAAACCTATACCGTATAGTAAGCCATAATAGGGCCAGACATGACCAAATGTTAAACAAGTCAAACAAGAAAACAGCTGATTTATATATGTCTGCTTTTATAACAAAAACACTAGAACTTAGTACAAAAGATACGATCAATATGAAATACCCCGAACTGAGTAGACTATAACTACCCATGCTAAAATACAGATCTGCAATTAAAGAAAATGTACGATCAATACTAGTCCGGGTGTTTAACTTCCTTGACTACCCATGAGGGTCTCGCACGGTCGAACATATACAACCAGAGGCACAAGGGCGTTCATTTTCTACTTCATTCACATAATATCATTTACAAAAGAAGAGAGGAGAAACAGAAGCCATGGTGAAAGGATGAAAGCTTAGTTATACTTTAATTGATCGTATTAAAACTGACTGTCTCCTAAATTTTCCTATCTGACAACACTTTGTCATTAAATACCATTTATCTTATGATCGTGCTTAGAAAAAAAATAACAACGAATTTATTCAGAAGTGGACGAGTTGTTAGTAAAGCAATTAAATGATATCAGTCAACCTGTCCAGCTTGAATAGCAAAGTTTTCCTCTGTGGCTCACCACAATGATAGCAATCAATGGTTTAATTTAAGGTTATCTGATGGTAAACACTGCTAAATGGACGTTTCACATTTATTTATAATCAAAACCGCATCAAACTCCCAGATTTAAAAGAGACGAGTTTAATATTTTGATGCTAGATCTGACATATATTTATGACTGTAATGTGATTTTAATTGACAATGTATGGTTTGATAGGAAGTCAACATTATAAATCAAATTCAATTCTGATCCTGAGAAGCTAAAAAGTTCATCGAGTACTGGACATCAGTACTTTATTTTTATGTATACAAAACATTTGTTAATTAAGTTTGGATTAAAAGTTTCTTTTAATTAATTATACTATTATTTCATGAACAGTAGGATGAAAGTGAAATCCTTAATTCTAATTTGAAATAAATCTATTTGTTTTTCATTTCGTGAAGAATATCATTACTTAGAATTCGGAGAATATATTTTAGCAAGGACGGTTGAATGAAACCCATTTAGAATAGTAATAGAATATAACGAACTTTTTCTAACGTCACATTACAATACATAAACTAATTTAACCACGCCACATTATGTATGTGCCTGTCCCAAGTCAGGAGTCTGTAATTCAGTGGTTGTCGTTTGTTGCTGTGTATATATCATATTTGTTTTTCGTTCATTATTTTGTACATAAATTAGGTCGTTAGTTTTCTCGTTTGAATTGTTTTACATTTGTCATTTCGGGGCCTTTTATAGCTGACTATGCGGTATTGGTTTTGCTCATTGTTGAAGGCCGGACGGTGACCTATAATTTCTGTGTCATTCGGTCTCTTGTGGATAGTTGTCTCATTGGCAATCATACCACATCTTATTTTTTATATGTATGTTTGAAATCCCTGCCCAAACAAGTGCCAAGAGAAGAGCATGTCACACAAGTATATTACAAAAAAAAAACTGATATTGTACCTCAATCGTTAGGAAAAGGACGTGAATTGTAACTCTAATAAAGTAGCTAATCGCAAAAAATGTGTCAAAAAAGCGGTTCGTGCACAAGTCGTTTCTGGTAGGCCGCATGTCATTTAGGGTAATTAATGTCCATAAGTTGTTGCAACCGCCAGTAGACTGAAGGTCAGATGGTATACCTGTCCACGAGTCCTTCGGTTGATAGGCTGAAGGTTTTTGGTGGTAATTCCCGTCCATTGTCATTGCTTCTTTTAGTGAGGTGACAGTTTTGGAGGTAAAGTTTATTGCTTCTACTGGTTGGCTGATAAGGTCTTTAAGGGTATTTCCCGTCCATTGTCATTCCTTCTTTTAGTAAGGTGACGGTTTTGGAGGTATAATTCATTGCTTCTACTGGTTAGCTGATAAGGTCGTTAAGGGTAAATTAACCGGGGTATTTCTGTCCATAAGTGGTTGCACTTTATGTAGGCTGAAGACCATGTTCTGCGGGCAGAGGGAAGATGTTTGTTAGTATACTAGTAATTTGTCCATATTTAAAGTCACTGCTTTTGCACTTTTTGATATATTTTAAAATAGATCCATTTTGTAAACATTAACAGATTATATAAGCTAAAAGACATCTTCCAGATAAAGCCCAGTTATAAATTTCCGACAGTGTGTATTCGTGTCATAAATACATGAGTACACTATGAGCCTGTGTACACGATACGTGTTTTTGGAATGTAAAATCCATCATATTTAACGGGCTTTCTAACGCTCTTGGAAATGCTTTGCCTTGTTTCATGCTACCCTAATTCAAGCATAAAGACGACTTCTGTAAGTTTGCTTGTGTTTTCGGTGGAGCTGCTTCATTGAAGTTACTCCAAAACACCTTTTTCAATTATACTTTTTTTATAATGAAAGTATCTTGTATTTTTATTTTCAGATTCAGACGGTGTTTGAAGCAGTCGTATTCCCCAATGGCAAGTTTCATTGGGCGTATTTACTTCAACATAATGGGATCCAAGTGTTTCAATCTGAAGAAAGACATTGTATGTGTAGAAAGGTCTTGGTGGGGATATTGTTTGAAATATGACGAAGAACCAGTAGCTCAAATCAAATCTCAGGAATCATTTAACTGTTTCTAGACTTTGTTTGCAAAGTCAATGTACGGAAAGTGGATTCCAAGAATGGTCCTTTACTGGTATAGGCGAGATGAAACCGATAACATGATAGTCGTGTTGTTTTAATTTTTTGGTGTACAGATTAAGTCGTTGTGACGTCAAAACCGTTTAAAGGTTCGCAAAGACCATTCAACAGCCATTTGAATGGTCGCATACACCAATCAACCTTTTGGTTCGCATTTTCCGTACATTGAAAATTGCTAATTTTTACTGATTCCAGAAATCGGCCAGTACATAGTTATTGCATGTTTAAGTTTATGTACTAAATGACTTAAAACTACTTTATTTATTTATATCAATTAAATTTAATAGACATTATTAAACTTGGACATCTGTTGAACTGCATTTTCGTATATTTTATTATCGTCTGTTTTGTATCAAAATAAATTTCGATCAATTGCAATATACCGTATTTATTATGTTCATTCTTATTCAAAACCCAGTCAAGGGAAAGAGATAGATTTCATATGTAAATAAAGAAAAACTAACAAAAAGACCGTTCTGTCTTCTTCTGCAGTCGTCGACACTATTGGATATTTATTGTGTCCATAATCAATTGGTGTGCCTTCGAAACACTTGATTAATATAGCTTATCAAATTGTGGCTTAAAATTTCGTTTAAAATGCACATACAGCAATAATTTTATAAACTCAATTTACGGAGAAAACCGGTCTTGACATGGGATCTGTTTTTTTAGAATTGCTCACAGCAGAGAAAATGTTCATATCCGAGTTTAAGGTCTGATACTATTGGAATGACTTAAAACTTCTCCAAACAATCACCCCGTGTAAATACTGAAATCAAAGCCTTAAAGGCTGTTAAAGCAATTGTTGCCAAGTTAATGTTTTTTTACTTTTATTTTTCATCCACATGTATAAGAATTAAATCTGACTGGAGACTTGTCTATTGAGAAGTAAGGATGTTTTAACTTTATATCAATAAAAGACTTATCCAACTGAGTCATTTATACCATTTTTACATTTCCGGGGACGACACGTTTACCAGGCTAACGGTGGAGGCAAATATATTTGCGGAAACATAACTCACGAAGAAATCATAATAGATTATCACCTTGTAGAGTGTTTATAACTGGACAATAATTTCCAGGCTTCATTATCTTTATTGCTTTAATTTTAATTATATCATAACTGATTTAAATTTAACCATTCAGTTACAGATTTGAACTTCCGTGATGTGAATGTTCTACTGAACTATAGTTTTCTTTTCATAATAAGAATCATTCATTCATACATAAGATTAAAAATTTTGAAGATGGGACTAGCTTCTGAAATTTTCAAGAAATGCACGTTAACTGTCGATTAACATGCGAACTGGCTTACGCTTTACCAATTTCATCACTAAGGCCAGAGTTTTTTTAATTTGTTGGTTTAGTGATTTTTCACATGAAAGAGTCCGGTCAGTCGGAGAAAAAAAAAAAAATTTTAAAAAAAAAATCTTACAAGACATAAACATGTAAAAAAAAATATATATTTGAGCTAACTAAAAATATTTTAATAATGCTACTTTGTCATCATTTCTTAAATCTAAGTCCCAAACATGATTATTCAGCTGATATGTGCCATCGTCATATAATTTCGAAAAGGGGGAACATGAAATTAAATCGTCATTTCACGAACAAGAAAAAAAAAAAAAAAAATGCTCCGCTGGCGCAGCTTGATACGACCGCAGAGGTCGAACCCTGAACAGTTGAGGCAAGTATGGACACAACATTCAAGCTTGATACAGCACTGAATTTGGATTGTGATTAAATATTTGACACAGCATAGGTTTCTGACACAGAATGAATGTGGTCTAAGAACTTAAAATTTTTTAATTTACCTATTCAAACCATATCATTATTATTTGCTTTTATATATAAATCAGAAATAACCAATTTAAAATGGAAAATTTTAGAGAAAAAAAATGAAAAAAAAAAATCCCCCCTCATATTTTTGAACCCCCTTATGATTCATCATCCCCAAACTCAATCCCAGCCTTCCCTTTGTGGTATGGTACCTTCCAGTACAATTTTGCAATACAAAAAAAAAAATAGAGATCCGTACACTTGAACACAAGTTATTGTCTGGAAACTAGAAAAATGCTTGTTTTTTGGCCCCTTTTTGGCCCCAAATTCCTAAACGTTTAAGGCAATTACCCCCAAACTCAAACCCAGCTTTCCCTTTGTGATATGGAACCTTGTAGTACAATTTCATAAAGATCCATACACTTACACACAAGTTATTGTCATGAAACAAGAAAAATGCTTGTTTTTTGCCCCTTTTTGGCCCCTAATTCCTAAAATTTTGAGGCAATTACCTCCAAAATCAATCCCAGCCTTCCCTTTGTGGTATGGTACCTTGCAGTACAATTTCAGAGAGATCCATACACTTGAACACAAGTTATTGTCTGGAAACTAGAAAATGCTTATTTTGGCCCTTTTGGCCCCTTATTCCTAAACGTTTTGGGCAATTACCCCAAACTCAAACCCAGCTTTCCTTTGTGATATGGAACCTTGTAGTACAATTTCAGAAAGATTCATACACTTTCACTTAAGTTATTGTCATGAAACTAGAAAATGCTTGTTTTTGCCCTTTTCTGGCCCCTAATTCCTAAAATTTGGAAGTAATTACCCCAAAATCAATCCCAGCATTCCTTTTGTGATATGGAACCTTGTAGTACAATGTCAGAGAGATCCATACACTAACACACAAGTTATGTCTGGAAGTTACAAAATGCTTATTTTGGCCCCTTTTGACCCCTAATTCCTTAACTGTTGGTACCATAACCCCAAAATCAATTCCAACCTTCCTTTTGTGGTATTGAACCTTATGGTCAAATTTCATAGAGATCCATTCACTCAAACTAAAGTTAGAGTGCGAAACCAATGTGTCTTCGGACGATGACGACGACGACGACGACGACAACGTCGACGACGCCAACGTATACGACCGCAAAATTTTTTTGCGGTCGTATAAAAACAGCTCCACGTTGCTTTAATACTGATCAACTTCAGGAAACATGGTGAATAATGATCTTTCAGCTCGAAAACATGTGAAATGAAATTGCAAACACGTCGACTTGCCCAGAGCCGTGTCAAAAACGAAGTAGACTCGTCCACTGGAAAGACGAGGATATCGGTTTCATCATTTGTGATGCATTCCCGTTTTTGATATCCAAATGGACGAACTTTTTTTTCAATCTATGAAACAAGAAAATTCAAATTGTTTGTGAATATCTCTTACTCTTAACTTTTCATCTTTCACGTTTGGACGGATCCATTTCATCTATAAGATGATCGATAAATCTTACGGAATTATGACAAAAAAGGAAAACGAACTTAATGTTACGTGTTTTTAACACAGGTTTCGTTCCGCAATATTATTTGCGCAAAGAAAATTATAATCATTAGTGTACACTGTCATTATATCATTTGGTTACAGAGTGCGAGTCTATCAGTATCAACAGCAATTAAAATAACAGGGCCCGTTATTTCATGGAAGTATTAAAAATATTGTAAGAGTAATTAGAACGCGTAAACTGTGCTTCTTTTAATTAAAAACAATTAATGCGAGATAAGATTACATTACTGTAACGTGCGTAGTGATTTTACGATAATTTTATGAACGAACGAACAAAAGCAACTTGACCTATTTAAAAAAAGAAACACGAATTAAACAACATAAAACCGTATAAGAAATAATTCAGTCAAATTTTCAATATTAAATCAACAACTGAAATGATTCAATATTTTGTTGAAACATCTCAAGAACGCATGTATAAAAATGCACTTTTTTCACTCGGACTTCTATGTTCTTTGATAGTCAAACGGTTGTCCCCTTACATACAAAAATACATCTACAAGAACATATGTTGAAATTTCTCAAATCCACTAATGCTTTTCAACAGTTTTAATTAATGTTTTGCATTCAAAAACATACATAGGTGTTTTAGAATGACAGACCAGGAATCTGCTAAAACAAATTGGCTTGATCTGGGCAGAGTCTCTGATCTGGTCACAAAGATGGCCATACGCTATAGCATGAAAGCAATTGCTTTAAAAAATTGATTCACACTGCATAGCAGGTAATACTAAGAAGGCAATAGATCACAATTATAAACCGAAGGACACAACAGTCCACAAAACACTCCGCAGAAAACTATACTTTTAGCAAAACGAACTTATTAAAAACCGATGGAAAGGCTGCTGCTTCCAGTGGTGGATCCGGGGGGTTGGAACCGCCATTTTTTTGACGATCAATGCTTTTGAATGGTGACATATGGTTGGACCCCCACCCCTTATCCTGGGTTGGAACCCCCCCCCCTTTTTTTTTAAATGGCTGGATCCGCCCCTGGCTCCGTAAGGATAAGCAGTTTCTGCTCAACTTATGACACAAATTATGTTTTCTATGTTTAAATAGAAAATGAAAGGATATGGAGTAAATGTACATGGGACAAAATCGCACACAATACATAGAAAACATAGAAAATTATCAATACCACATATTAACCTTTAGGGCATACGAAACAGTTTTGATCCCACGGTGATTTTTTTACGAAAATTTGCATACAAGCTATTTTTCACTTAGTTAATTCAAATATGTAATAAAAATATATCTTCATGTGCTAAATTTAGAGATAAATAGGTCGAAATTTTAGACATTTATTTAAATTCCAGTTTCTTGGATATTTCTATCCTTTGGACATACATACTTAACTTTGTTGTTTCAAAAGAAAAACACATGCGGATTTTTGTAAAAAGATTAGGAGTATCTTCTTTACTAAAGAATGCTCTTAATTTGTGTACCAATTCTTTATAAATAATTAATGTTTATCAAATTTTCATGATTTTAGAAAAAAAAACGTCATTTTTTTGCCGCATATTTATCTAATTCAAAAAAAAATTCATCGGTAATTTTTTCATAAAAATTGGAACAAATAATCTTCATACAGTATCAAGTCAAATGCTATTTTAAAAAAGAGGGGTCCATGTACTTGTTTTCAAGCTAATGATTAAAATCGCTCGAAAAATGCGTCTTTTCTCGATATGTCGCAGTTTGACGTCGCGAAAAATAACATTTTACATAAGCAACGTCATTACCTCCCTTGTAACTGTATCTTTGAATTTGATGAAGATCTTATTGTTTAAAGGCTGGAAATACTTGAAAAAAGGGACAAAATTGCACATTTCGCTCCCTTTTGAGGAAAAAAAAACGAGCCTGGTGATCCCCTTTTTTCTTTGCATTTTTGGATTCAGCATAAAAAGATCTACTAAATATGTGAAAATAAAAATTTTCTACCGGGGATCCTTATTGGGGTGAGCCACTTTAAGTAGTATGGGAGTCTTGTGCCATCTTGTATACATATGGTACATGTATATCAAGTGCCGTTATTCTGGAGACGACCATGCAGAAAGCAAACATTGCAACTTATTTACGGCAAAAATGTTGCTTTCTGGCTGGTCCAAACTACCCAGATTTCCGGACACCAAATCCAATGAAGACCATATCCAATTGAAAAGTTCCTTTATGCAATATCGGAGTATTGTTTTATCGGTGTCAATCGGACGAAGAATATGGATGCTATTATAGGAATGTGGAAATTGCGTAGAAATTAATTGTCAATGAGACAAGTCGAAATGACGAGGACTATAGATCACCGTACTGCTTCATCAAAGAGGAAAGAAAACCCACACTGTGTAGTCAGCTATAAAAGGCATGAAAAAATATGCAACAATTCAAATGTAAAAAAACAACTGCTTAAGGATGTTTGCTACTCTGTTTTGAAATAACAAGCTTTTAGAAGACTGTTTTAAATTGATAGTATATAAATAACGGAACTGAAAAAGAAGAAAAAAATGATGGGTCCGAGTGCATGTTTTTGAGATATAAGCCATTGAAAATTTGGCGGGAAATGATTCTCTCTAGACTTTTCATACAGTTAACATTGGCACTTTTTTCTTTTTAAAACAATGAAAAAAAAAACAAGGATTTTATAAGATTTTCAAATATGGCTTTAAAAACTATATGTAATAAGCTTATGAAAAGAAAAATAGGGCTTAGTGGTCAAAATAATTTAATGGCAATACATGGATAAAACCAGAGAATTCCGAATATCTGACAAAAAATCGAAAACAAGAGGAGCGAACATCCTTAATAAATGACAAAACAATAAAAACAAAAACAAACACATGGTAGACAGCAACCAACAATCAAAGAGCTGAAAGCTCTAAGGAAAAATGACGCCATTGGCTCTCATATTGGGATATTTTTGATGCAAGTCTTGATTTTCACATAATTTACCTACTGAATCTTAGAAGACGTTTCAGTTCATGGTAGGTAGCCTGATTGACAATAGAATAGATATGAATTGTTTTCAATGTCTATATTATTTGATTTGTTTGTCAAGATATATATATAATATATATGTGTGAAGTGAAGATAACTACTAGTTGTTTTGCTGTACAAAGAAATAGCTCAAGACTACCTGAACAATCTACAGTATTCAAAGTAATAAGTGAATTTGTTTCCCTTCTTTGTAGAATTATTTAACAAAATGATTATGAAGAGCCTGTAGTAAGCAAGCTCTTATACCCCACATAGTAGTCCTTTTTCAAGAGATAAGTTACAGGTGACCTAGTGACATTGTTATTTCTGTTACCTTAAAGATGATCAATTTCTGTAGATTTAGACAATAGAATTGTTATACTAGTTTGACAATTACAAACATAGTGACACCATTTATACAACTTAATTTTATTGTTGATATATATATAAACTGAAATCTTAAAATGACAACACAAATTATTGCAAAATTTTTCTTTTCAAATGATTTAATGTTTGGTAGTCATTTATTTCAAATAATTAACCCGTACTAAAATAAGGAGATGTGGTATGATTGCCAATGAGATAACAGTCTGATTACTATCCACCAGAGTCCAAATAATGTGGCTGTTGGCAGTTATAAGTCACTTTACAGACCTCAACAATGTACAAAACCGGTTCATTGTTTTCAGGTACCATAGGAAAAAGAGGAGTTGTGGCTGGGTGGTTTACAAGAAAATATAAGAAATATAATAATAATATTAATTAATATAAATAAGAAAATAAGAGAGACAAAAAAGACAGGACTGTCACTGAGCCACTGGACTATATATAAAGCGCTCCATTACTATACCTAGAAAAGAAAGATGTTGAGGACTTAGCCAGGGCGAGCAGAATTTTGAGACTTAGGAACAACAGAGTAGATGTGGGGACACCATATATATAGGCCAATCTGCCCTATTTGCTTCCACCTATTAAAATTAATGCCTAGGGTGGTAATTAAACCCATGTGCATTTAATCTGTTGTTCTCTATGTACATGTACATATATGATATATATCAAATGCAAAAAATGCAGCTGTAATGTAAATATGGTAAGAGGACCTAACTAGACCTATTTCTTAGGCAAGGTGTATTTCATAACTCTGAAAGCAATACAATCCAGAGTTCTCCCCAGGATTATTTTAGTGCTGTGGTATTAGCGCGCGATATTAGATTGATTCGATATCACCTTATATGTTGTGTTTGCGATTTGATGTTACATTTATTTACAACTACCATGTTGGTTATGTTATATTAAATAGACAAAGACCTGCATTTTTATACATGTGCCATGTGCATTAACAGAAATGCAAATAAGTGACATTTTTATCATTAAAAAATTTAAATGCTAAGATACTGACTTAAATAATTTTATTTCATTACCACCCGTCCCCAAATGTAGCACAGTGGGTATATTTTTTTCTCACTTTTAGTTGTTTGACTTATAAACTAGTTATATACCCTTCACAGCTTCATAATTTACTGACACATATTTAATGAAGGTTTTCAATGACAAAATTGGAATTTTATTTATTAACTTTTATTTACATCTATCAAATTACAATTTTGCAATTAAAAGGAAGAAATGGAATAACTCTTTCCATAAGTACTGAAATGTTATTAAAGATATGTTTAAAAAGGCTAACATGATCATATTCCAAGATGAATATGATAGAAATCTTTTAAGAAGCCTTTTTATTATTACAAACCTGTTCATGACAATTCCTTTGTTATTCAAAGAAGAATTATATTTTAAGATACCTGGACGATCCTATTTAACAAAAGATGACTATTGTTAACTTATTGTACTTTTAACTTAAAGACCCGGTGCAGGTCTTTAAGTTGGGGTTGAATTTTAAAAGCTCACTCACGTTCTCACTAATGAGACACGCCCATTAAATGACCGATGGGGTCACGAAAGGAGAGAAAATCCACCAGCCAACCGTTGATTTCTCCATAGGAAATTGCTCTACAACGAAACTCTCAAAACATACACAATAATACACTACAAAAGTACAATAGACCTACAAACACTGTGCAATTCAGGAACATTTAAACAACGTTCACAATTTTATTTTTGAAAGAACGTAATTATACATGAAATATTTAAAGCTTTATGTTGAATGTGAAACTAAGTGTTGTTGGCTCAGCGACGGATTCTCTTCCGACAGACTCTATGTTAACAACTTGGTGTGATGTGTCATGACTAGTTTTTCCTCTTCCGATTGTAATTTCGTCTCTGTGCACGTGGTAGTTTTCTGCTTTTGCCATACAGAATCTCTGATGACTCATTTTGTTGGAAGTTTGCTGTCCTTTTGTAACTACGAACAGCATTACTACGATGACCTAGAAACGAAAAAAAAAAATGTGTTCTTTTTTTAGTTAGAACATGATTGAAGACAAAGAAAAAAAAACTGTTCACTATATAACATGTAACGATTGCATATTTAGAAAAAATGTATAAATAGCATTTATACCTATTCGATTATTTTAAATTCTACAAATGTAGCTTTTTATTACATGTCTTGCACGCAAAACTGACCTATTGACTCCTTTCAAAAAGTCTTTTTGGTTATCCTCATCAGTTCGGAATGTATTTAAATGTCTTACAGTTGAATAGTTTTAACAGTTTCGTAATGCAACTATGGTGTTCGAATTGAAAGTATATAGTTTTCATTATAATTTATAGTTGCAGGACAATTGTAAGGACCACAATTCCGTAAGAAAATATTATCTAATTTATGAGGTAATGGTTCGACCGTTCATTTTTTTTTTTTTTTTTTTTTTTGTTAAAGGAGTAGAGTTATTCCGGGCGGAATGGTTATTTACCACTTTCGCTAGTACGACTTATTTTTTTCGTATTTTGTCTTAATCATTGCTTTCGTTCTTCGGTTGTACTCTGGCCAGAATATTCATTTCAAAATCATCCTGCCCCCTCCCCCAGTTGATCTTAGCAATATGTTGAGCGGTTCTCGGAGAATACCTTTTCCTTTCTATTTTTAAATCGATATTATCGATCGAGCTATTTCTCTTTTATGTAAAATATGAAGTTGTCAATTCCCTAAAAGTATGTATCTACGTACCAGTTGTCTCACAAATAAGTTGTTCCTCCACTCCTGCTTGATATAGTCTTGTTGCTGTCGACGCCCTTAAACTGTGGTTTGTTCGCTTGCCTTCTAATCCAACTGCTGTACATAGTCTTTTCACAGTTTTTTGTAAGATATTGTGACCTACTGGGACTTTACAAAACCACTGGTCTGTTGTATAGTTGACCAGCGGTTTAAAATAGAATGCATCGACTTCATCTTTAGGACTGTAAATAATAAAAAAATATTACTTTAGTAAAGAGGTACAGATCAATGAGTAATGAAATATATAAATGACTCCTCATTTTGTAAAACTATTTCATAAATGAATCAACTAGTTTTAATGTTATAATTTTTAGATTGAAAGAAAACAGAACAATTTGAGTGAAATTTTAATTTTGATGGAATTTGTATTGTTACTTATACATAGTAGCACATCAGTATTCAAACACACCTTTTCTTCTTCGACGAATAAAAAAAAAAAGTTCATGGCTAAATATTCCTTTTAGTCGCAAAAATATTCAGAAGTATATATAAAATAAGATGTGGTATAAAATGCTTTTATTGTCACATTATACGCAAGATTTATAAAGAAAAAGTGCAATTTGCCTTACACTTGTTTAAACGTTATCAGTTGAAAATCTTTAAAAAAAAAATTAACATACATCTTTAAAGTGGGACTTTTCGAAAACTATGAGAAATAACTTGAATGTAATAATGGAAACTAGTTACATAGAGATATGACTGGGATGTGAAATATGGATATTATGAGATATGAGATTTGACAATAGTAATACAATTATCAGCAAAATATCATTGCCATGCTATAAGGGGCTCAGTGGTGGATCTATGTGGTCCGGTGAGAGCGCACGCTCTCTCCTTTGATCGCAAACAAAATTTTAAAACTCATGTTCATCACGGTATTTATAAGTTTTAGTATTAAATGATCCTACATAATGTCGTCTCGCTTCGCTTGGCCTTACATTTCAATAATCAGAAATAACACACCCTTTCATATATCCTGGAAGTCCCTTAACATGACAAATAATAAACTTAAAGACTGTAAGCGCCGCGAAAGCTGACGCCAAAACAGGACGCCTCATCCGAGGCAAGAACAGATCCGAATTGAAAAGATAAGAGATTGAAATATAAAATGACATCCTCTTCATTCTGTACATATTTTTCCTATAAAACATAGATTTATTGATTGTCTTTTGCTTTGTTGCTTTGTGTCCAGTGGCAAATATTTCATGCATTTTAAGGACAACAATAACATAGATTTGTTGACTATCAATAAAGTATAGTGTTGATTATGATTTTAATATCGAAAAAAAAAATTATTTTGTTATTGTATTAACATACCATAAGCGTTTGTACTTTTCAAACAGAGTAACAATACATCTGCCTGGGTATTCTACATTTTCATAAGCTTTGACAGTCTTTGGTGTATATTTTTTGTCTTTAATGCCGCCAGAATTTGTTTTTGATATGTCTTCCTTGTAAAGAATATATCTTTTATGTAATTCCGAATCAATGTATGGCCCTGTTATCTGTGGATTTTTGTTCAACCTCAAATTACAATGTTCTTTACCACCACGTAATACAAAATGTATGCCATTCAAATACACCATTGTATCCAACAGTTTTGGGGGATTATCAGACCCTATGACTGCTCTCTCCCACAAGATGTTTTCCTCCAGGCTTGAAATTGGTTCTGCTCTTCTTCGACTCGCGGCACCTAACCCTTCTGCTGATCTTTTCATCACAGAGTCCAGTACTTTGCGGCACTTGACATAAGTAGGTTGAGTAAGTAGGCTTACGGATGGATCACTCAATCTTATCTGTCCTTGTAAAGCCACAAACAACTGGTACAAGGACGCTGACGGGTAGTCATTTCCATCAGTCTTTTAACTTCAGCTAGGAAATACTGCAATGCTGTGTCCCTTATACATGGTTCCATTTCAGTAATACTCTGTGTAATTGCTTCGACTGGGATGGGTAAATTGTCGCTAACTGGGCGAGCCCTCCTCTCATTTGCCAATTACTGAACACGTTATATCCTCATTTATAATGACCTCGCGTCGATTGTGGTATTGCAGACACTATTAAATTCGAAATTTCTTCAGCGGTCACGGGTAGTTTATGTCTATACTCTGGACCATTTGCATCACTACAATTTGAGGTTGAATCAGTTTCTAAAATTGAAAAAATCAATACAATTTGATAGGTTCGAAAAAGTTGTTGTATATCATATGTCATGAAAAGTCGCATTTTAACTAGTTAATTGATTATTTATTAGTTCTGTTGCAAATATGCACAGCATATTGAAACGACAGCACGTTAATATATGAAATTGTAAAACTTGCTGTATTTATCAATGACATGCTGAGCCGGACTTAAAAATTATAAATTAACACGTTCAAAGACCGCAATGATATAATTTACTGAATCCAGATATTTCAAATTGAATATAAAATGACTAGTCTTCGCCTCAAACTTGTACGTAACAGTATACCGAGGTTTACAGGAGAATCATCCAATTCTAATTTTGAAATGTATTTTATTCTTATCCGATCAGACTTTGACGTCCATTACCGCTGAACTAGTGCATATTTTTGTTTCGGGGCCAGCTGAAGCACGCCTCCGGGTGCGGGATTTTCTCGCTGTATTGAAGACCCATTGGTGGCCTTCGGCTATTTTCTGCTCTTTGGTCGGGTTGTTGTCTCTTTGACACATTCCCCATTTCCATTCTCAATTTTATTTGAACCTATATAGAAACATAAGACATTGAAATTGAAGTATTGGTGTTCTTTGAAATACCGAATCTAACCGTGTTTTAAGATTTTTAATTTCGGGACCGTTCTTCATATTGGTCCACATTAAAATCCAACGGGTCTTAAATTGAACTTACTAGAAAAAATGAATCCTAGGAGTTCTTTGATAAGCTGAATGTAACCGTATATTTAGATTTTTTTTTTTACTTTAGGACCGGTTTTTCAAATTGGTCTACGGTAAAGTCCAAAGGGTCCAAAGCTAAACTTTGTTTGATTTTAACAAAAATTGAATTCAAGGGGTTCTTTGATATGCCAAATCCAGCAGTGTATTTAGAGTTTTGATTTCAAGCCAAGCTTTCAAGTTGGTCCAAGTCGGGGTCCCAAATTAAGCTTTGTTTGATTCAACAAAATTGAATATATATGAGGTTCTTTTAAAAGCTTAATCTAATTGTGTATTTATATTTTGGGCTCTGTTATCAAATTAGGCCACATTGAGATACAAAGGGTCCAATATTAAATTTTTTGATTACATCAAACAATTCAAATTCTTGAGGTTCTATGATATGCTGAATCTATCCGTGTATTTAGATTTGGATATTGGACCATAATATGTAAAAGTCCAATTTCAGTTCTTTCACCACATTTATACTGTGTCAGAAACCTATAATGCATCAAATATTTAATAACAATCCAAATTCAGAGCTGTATCAAGTTGGAATATAGTGTCCATAGTATCAAGTTGGAATATTAGTGTCCATACTTGCTCAAACTGTTTAGGGTTCAACCTTTGCGGTCGTATCAAGCAGCGTCCGCGGAGCATTTTATTGTCAATTGGACATTATAAACTTGAGAAAAAAGTTTTGTAACCTCACTATAGTGCGTGATAACATTTTGTGAGGGAATTCGATGTTTGCTATACCACGGTTCATTTCAACGCAGTTTATGACAATACCACTTACCAATCAGAATAATTTTGCAGTGTTTTAAGAAATGATTTTACTATGTATCCATATATTATTTGTCAAACATGAAATCTATCAAAAGGGCGTATTTTCTGTATAAAGTCAATAATTATGTACACTTTTGACGCCTAAACTTTCTATTGCCTTAAATACGATAATGAAAGTTCCGAAAACTATATCAATACAGAACAACATGTTTTTGAAATTATGGCAAAACTTTTACTTGACAATTTTTATTCGTTATTGCAAAATTTACTTAAAATATCTGTCATTTCTCCCTACCCAGTTTACCCTTTTACTTTTCATGATGTGGACCGGTCATTGTTATTGAATCTTACGCAGTTCGATTGGATTAAGTTATTAGTAGTTTACCTTTAAACTGTTTATTTTATTTTTCATACATGTGTATTGATTAAATAAAAAAAATGCATGAATGTGTACAGTAACTTAAATGACCTTTAAACTGGCCACTGGACTAGTCAATGTCATTTTTTATCAATTAAACTAAAGTTATGAAAGGTGAGAATTTCCTCTTCTTAATATATTTTCACAAAGTGTTCCACATGTAGAGAAGATAGGTTTTTTAATAGCCTATTCCGGAGAAAAAGAGAAAGTTTACAAATCAGACGTTTTATTCCATTACACAGTTATTTTCGAAAAGAATGCCGAAATACATTTTACGCACGGCTACGCCAGGTAAAATTATTGTTTATCTCAGCTAAAAAAAGTAGTCGGTAAATAAAGTCAAAATAAGATCGATCTGCCTATTTTTCGACATCCGTAGCGGCGGGGCATGGAGTTTAACCCTTGTCCGTCCGTCCGTACGTCCTGAAATTGTTCTCTAATTTTAGTTTACCTTAACAAAATGTTATGAAACTTATACAAAATGCTTATTACAACAAAACACTGATCAATTTGAATTTTGGTTGCTTCACTTATACTGTTTCCGAGTTATGACCCTTTACAAATGGACAGTAAGTGAATCAACTAGGTTTCTTTATTTGCTCTGGGATTTTGTAAAACCCATGATATGTACTCGATCCCGTATTTGGAACGTAAGGAAAAATAATAAACCAATCAATCAATCCCATATTCGCCAAAAAAAAAAGCTACCGGTCATTCAGGACAGAACTTTAACCCATATAGTAAACAGATCGAATGAAAGTCTATATATTGAATAACCGTGCACATCAGGAATGTGCATCAACTTAATTGTGCATATCTTAATGAATGACCCTAAAATAGAATTATATGGAAGATTTACGGGGATAGGAGAATTCGAGGCCACTCTTCCGAATATATATATATTAATACTAAAATCCAAGACTTGAGACTCAAATAAGTACCTGGTT
Source organism: Mytilus coruscus (assembly GCA_017311375.1). Taxonomy (NCBI): domain Eukaryota; kingdom Metazoa; phylum Mollusca; class Bivalvia; order Mytilida; family Mytilidae; genus Mytilus; species Mytilus coruscus. Next base: position 38,821,304 of record CM029598.1, read on the forward strand.
TTGATGAATGGTTGGAAACATTTGTATCTTTCTTTTCTACAGTAGTCTCCTCCTCGGACAAATTAAGAAAGTCAAGACTTTCATGGTGCGAAAAATCCATATTCAACCAATTCCTCGTTTTCAAAGGCTTGAGAGAATTTATTTTGCGTAAGAAAACATCTTCATCGCCGAGATCCATCATTATAAATGCCGAAAATACATCTTCTAGCACGGTATAAATTCACACGCTAAATCACGTGAATTTTCGAAGACTTATTATTGATTGAGGTCTGATATAGGTTTTATATTAGGTGCAAATAAAAAAGTACTTTTCAATAACATATTCACATCTTAAAGACGTAGCTATTTTCAAAATAATAAGTTACATCATGTTTTTCATTATATCTTTAATAAATGTAAAACAAAATTAGTTACTTAAGGAAGTAGCTTAAAAAATATAATTTCTGTACGTTTGTGTCCGTTTTTATACATTCTTTATTTCATTATCACATATGTATTGTATTGTGAACACTTTTAATTGCCATATATAAAGCACTGACAAATCAATTATAATAAAATTATAGACTCGTCCGCAAAAGGGACAGAAGATGTTTGTATTTATTAAGAATTATGTTATTTTGGGATTTTTAAAATGGTTTGTAAGTTAGTAAAGTTCAATTATAAGTTAATATTGAAATTAAAGACCTACGAACAAAAGGTATTAAATCCCTCGCCCTTCGGGCTCGTGGATCTTAACACCCTTTTGTTCGTAGGTCTTTAATTTCAATATTAACTTATAATTGAACTTTACTATTACTTAAAGGTGGATTATCAATATAGAAATGTTTGCCAATTGAAACATTTCAACCACCTTTAAAATTTGTGTTTGGAAATTAATGAATATTTGAAATATTGCCACCAGAAATATTTTACAAGATTTGACAATACTGTTTTTAGCACTTTTGTCCATCGAAATTGTCTCCCTTGCGCATTTCCTGTTGTTTACACCAATGACATGTCTTTAAGTATCATTAAAATGCCATTCCTAATCCAAGCCATCCACTGTTAACATAGATTTTAAAATAATGTTTAATTAATAGTTATTGAAAAATGGATAGCAAATCTCGATATTTTATATTTATTTACAAGAATTTTTCGTTTAGTTATCCAATATTCAATTTTGAAAATAGCAATGCAAGGATAAGTAATCGTAAAATACGGGCTTGTAATAGACAACGGGAATGCTTTTTTTCAAAACAATACAGGTTCAACAGTTTAGTTGTAAACCCGAAAAAGTAATGAAATAATCGTAGATAATTTAAAAAAAAAAAAAAAATGGACGAGACCACGTTGTCCATGTTGTCAGAGAAAAAGTAAAACTTTCCTTAAATACTTTTGGTATGATTTATTGAGCAGTGTCTACTCCTTTCATAAAGTTTCTGCATCTTTAAATTCTTTTTAAAGTGAAAAAATCCAGAAAGAAATAAAGTCTTTTTGACAGAAAAACTTCTGCAAAAGCCGAACTGATCCCTGCGATATTTGACCAGGAACATATATAGATATACTGTTCCTGATTTGATCCATGTCTGCGGCTATAACTTTGTAAACAAAATACATACGCACCGCATGGATATAACCGTTTGACTAATTTTTGATTCTTAAAACTTCTTAAATCTTATTAAAGAGCATTGTCTTTCGTATGGATATCAAGATGATTCCGAGAATTATTTTTTAAATGATTTAAAAGTTCAGCTGACAAGAAAGGTTGACATTCTTGCAAGAAATATTTTGTCTAGCGATTGGTTATCATTGGTATGTAAAAAGTCAAAAACCATAACAAAACGGATCTATTTATATTCTGATTTTTTTTACAGATTGTAAAGACATGCACATAAAAGTGAAAGCTCGTATAAATATGAAAATAAATCAAAGGAATAGCTGAAAATACCTTTTAATATGGAACGCCATAACTGCCTTATGTTGATGATCAGCATTATATGCAGTGGTCACAACATTATATGCAGTGCTCACACCATTATATGCAGTGCTCACACCATTATATGCAGTGCTCACAAAATTATATGCAGTGCTCACAACATTATATGCAGTGCTCACAGCATTATATGCAGTGCTCACAACATTATATACAGTGCTCACAACATTATGTGAAGTGCTCACAACATTATACGCAGTGGTCCAAACATTATATGCAGTTGTCGGGACATTATATGCAGTGTTCACAACATTATATGCAGTGGTCACAACATTATACGTTTTTTGTTGATGAAGGTGATGATCAGTGATGGTGATGATGATGTTTGATGTATGTGAGTGATGGTGGTAGTTCAGATTCAGTAAACTTCGGGTTTTTTAGCGGAAATTACCGAATCCATAATTATTAATGCCAAGCAAACAAATTAAAACAGTTATTAAAGTCATGTTATCAGTAAGGCAGTATACAATATTTAAAACTGATTGAAATAAGGAAATTATATATAAGGAGTATGATCCATTTACCACACATTTATTCCACACCAGGGCATTTTAACTGATTTTGATGATCAGCTTCATCATATTCACAACTTAATATGTATATGCATTTCTGATCATTTAACTCTTAATAAATATCTTCAGATTACTCGGGACTGCAATTTAGATATGTTATGACCCAGTATTTTTCAAGGAGAACCAAATATCTGTCAGAAGTATACTGTTCATTGTATTTTTTATCTTTTTTTTATTAATATTGGTCAGCGATGTTATTCGAAATAGATTTTACTTAAACATATATGATTTTCAATCTTATTTTAAAAGGCATGGCACAGCAATTTTAGTATAAAATAACTATTTTGTGATCCTTTTAAGTATGTAATTCGGACTATGCTATACATAATAAAAGTCAAATAAGTTTCGACAATTTTCCAATTTTACCCCGTGAGTGATCCATATACAGGAGAAAGAATCCCCACAGAAACAATCAAGATCCATCGTCAAAAGTAACTTTCCAGATAACGAAAAATATTCAGATATGAAATTTTCAACCTCTTACATTGATCCTAACATGGGATATGGAAAAAAAATTGTTAGCAAAAATAACAGAAATCCCCAGACTATAGACAAGCTTTATGTGAGAAGAATTAGAACGCCAATAACAACAACCAGAAGAATTCACAGTAAAACAAAACTAGTAGTTCTCCATTAATATAATCATATTACAATTATATATTGACATAATAACGAGTGTCGTTTTTGTGCTTCTGATATGGTTACACAAATTTTGTGCGGACCTTCAATAAAATCAAAGAAGTGCTCAGTAACAAATAGCATTCCTCTTTTATGTGTTGTTGCTATCATCTGGACCTTAACACAAACTGTAATCAGAATTAACCAATCGTGCGTAAAATATAGGTCGAGGCGACCATTTTTTCAAGGTCCATTGTTATCAAAGAAGTGCGATCTAAAAGATATCATTCTTCTATGACTTAATATATCTTAACCAGAATTAATTAGGTCAAGATCACTCTTTTTCATGGGCAATCGTTACTATCCAATAATAGTAAATCATTCTTTTTAATCACAGTTTGTTTCAATCTTTACCTAAATGCAAAACTTAGATGCATGATTTTTTTATTAGTTGTTAGTGGCTTTGAATTAGCTGTCATTAACTGCAAGTACTCTCAGATCAGTACTTAGTGTCTTTTTGTTGTTGGGATATACAAGTACCCGGCCACGTCCACTCTGTTTTTGTTAGATGTATTTATATTTGTATCCATCCGATGAGTTGAGTCTTTTTCAACTGATTTTCATAGTTCGTTCTTATGTTGTTCTGTTACACCACTGTCCCAGGTTAGAGGGAGGTTGGGATCCCGCTAACATGTTAAAACCCGCCACATTCTGTACGTATGTGTCTGTCCCAAGTCAGGAGCCTGTATTTCAGTGGTTGCATGTCGTTTGTTGATGTGTTACATGTTTGTTTTCGTTCGTTTGTTTGTACATAAATTAGGCCGTTAGTTTTCTCGTTTGGAATGTTTTACGTTTATCATTTCAGGGCCTTCTATAGCTGACTATGCGGTATGGGCTTTGCTCATTGTTGAAGGCCGTACTGTGACCTATAGTTGTTAATTTCTGTGTCATTTGGTCTCTTGTGGAAAGTTGTTTCATTGGCAAACATACCACTTTTTCATATATTAACCGTGCATACTGACGAACAAACGTAGTAAACGTTTTATTCACCCCACAAACTCAGTTTTCATAAGAGATGATAACTATAAATGAAAATGTTAAACTGGGTCTTGAAAGGGTAAATTTAAATTTTTTTATGAAAGTTTATATCTCTATATAAGGCTGCTGTTTATATTTAGAAGACAAACTGCTTGACGTGCTAAAAAGCTTGTAAAAAAATTGAAATAATTGATGTAAAGTTATGTTAAACACCTACAATGAAATGCTTTAAACTGCATTTTCCATATCTGTTAGATACTTATTCATGTAAAATGCCAAATTCTGAAAATCGATGCCAAATAATGACTCTATCAAGACATATATCAGCTAGCGTAATATGGCACTTAGGTCTTATAGAACTATTTTATTTAAAATGTAATTAAGCTTTTAAAACTGAGTACTGACTATAAAAATTGAAAACAACATGTTTAATAATTTCAATGCGTCCGCACTGTAAAGTGGCACCTTGCTAAAGTTCTTCAGTAAGAAATGACCTCGAGGCATACATCATACAAATTTTCCTTCGATATTTCATTAACTAAAATTTTCATTATTTAACTTACATTATGCCATGCGTATTTCTTACGACGAATAGAACTAGTTCATTCGTTCACCTCTTAGTTTCATCTTTTCCTCAGAATGAACTTCCAATAAATTAATAAAATTATGACTGTCCAATTGCAGACAATAGCAGGCGTTATTTTTTTTTTCTGATATAGTTTTCAGTCGAATTGCCTTGATAACATGACTTCAACAGCTGTTTCAATTTGTTTGCGGGGCACTATCAATTATGACTGTATTCGGTAATTTCCGATAAAAAATTCCGAAGTTTACCGAATGAACCACCACCATTACATACATCAATCATCATCATCATCACCATCACTGATCATCACCTTCATCAACGAAAAACGTATAATGTTGTGACCACTTCATATAATGTTGTGACCACTGCTTATAATGTCCCGACACCTGCATATAATGTTTGGACCACTGCGTATAATGTTGTGACCACTTCATATAATGTTGTGAGCACTGCATATAATGTTGTGAGCACTGCATATAATTGTGTGACAACTGCATATAATGGTGTGAGCACTGCATATAATGTTGTGACCACTGCATATAATGCTGATCATCAACATAAGGCAGTCATGGCGTTCCATATTTTAATACCAAAAAGATATGGACAGGTTAAGAATGAAATTCTGTATAGTACATTACATTAAAGTAGGTAAAATACGGAACTGAGTTCGGAAAGCGGCTTGGAAGTTTGGTCAACGGTAAAGAAAATGTACTTACTGATTATATATCCTAACCAATAGTTTATGAATTAAATTCCTCTTTTGCAGAAGTATCATTCTAAACAAAATTGTTACTAGTTAATATTAAATTTCTTTACTACAAGTTGCTAGCACTTTAGGACACTTAGTTCAAAGGTCAACTTAAGTATATAAGGATTCAGTAGATTTAACTTTCTGGCTTTAATTAGAAGATACTAAGTTAGATTTCATTTCACTTGTGTAAAATATTTAACTATCATTTATTAGTATAATTGAATTCGCTTTGTCGGTCAACTTGTGTTAAATCTCCATCACTATAATCTCGATATTTATCTTAAGAATTATTTGCGAATTAAGTCAATTCTAAGGTGATATTATGAATACGTTTAAGAGTTAAATTATAACTATGTTCATTATAATAGATTTAAATATACATACATAATTCATTATTGAATATTTCTAGATTGTCAATTTATGAAGTCATAACATATATCATATGATTTTAATTTCTGAATCTCTCAATACTTTAACTAATCTATCTAGTCTCAATGAATCAATTTCATAGCACTTAAGAGTAGTTGCAAGGTATAATTTAAGTGTACAATAGTAATTAGACTATTTGTAGCAATTAACCACGTTATTAGTTCACACAGTTATATTGATATTAACTTAAAAGTTACACTTGGTAATGAAAGTGTAGATATAATCTGTAACATTTAGAATTATAAATCTAGCTGACTAATGCTCATAATTTCATGAGTTTAATCATTATGAGCATTTTCATACTTTTGCAGTACTGATACATAATGTAATGAATCTGTATTTAAGTCAACTGTATGCTCAAATTTTCTATAATGATATTACAATACTGACAACGTTTTGATGTCATTAGCTGATTGAACCTGATTTTATTTATGCACTCAGTTGTATCAGTGATTTATTAGTCATGGTAATACCTGATATATTCTTCACTTACCTGAATAATTAATTCAAATGTTTGGTTCATTACTCTCAGATTTTGTACAAGCATTTATATCATTAGTACCTATATTCTTTTGAATATTCGACTTTCCGTATATTTAATAGATAACATACATGTAAATTTGTTGTCAAATCTGTAATTAGCTTCCTTACAAAGCTGAGTATTGATAATAACTATCAGTCTAATAAAGCACTTGGTCACATTTTTATTTTTAAGACTTGAATGATTTTGTATACTTGTGATTCATAGTTCTAATGAGTGTATAATGTTATAGTTTAATATTCAGCTTTCTAACTAATATGTAGTAAGTAACATATTTAACATCTTTTAATTCATTTAAACATGGATAATAGTAATCAATATTCTATTTGAATAGATAAATGGATTATACTATTGATATTGAATTGATAATTGAAAGTTGTTAATATTTCATGTATCAATTATTAATTAAGATCATTTAATTGAGTCTTGTAACATGTGAAGATTCTATGTAAATTATTAATGTATATTAGTTAAGTTAGATTCTTAAATGTAACTATTAAAGAATTTAGTATCCATTTTAAATATTATCATAAATTTTACAATTATTTTTAATTACAAGATTAGCAATGTATAATAATTAAACTTATATTTAAACTTGAATATTATCTTATATTTCAATATTATTGTTAAAATTATGAAGTATGACTATTATTGAATAATTTTATTTAGTATAATTAAATAATAATTTATTTTCATCATGAAATTTTATTGCATAAATATTTATTTATATAAATCCTAATTTCATTTAAATTGATAATGTATTAAATTGTTAAAGCTAATGATCATGTTTATAGTTTCATATGATATTATATGTTATTAATTATTTATATATTATAAAATATACATTCAATTATAAAAGTAATGTATTAATTGAATTATACAAATATACTTTGATATTTTATTCATACATAATGAATTTGAATATTCAAATAAATTATTTATTCACATCATGATATAGATTAATTTTAGTTTTATGTAAAGTTTATTATTATTTTTTGATATTGATAATATTTTATTTAAATACTATTGTTAATGTGTTAATTGACTTAAATTTGCTATAAAGTATATTTAAATAATTTTAATATATGTCATACTTTTTCATGTACATGTGATCGTGTATTGGCTCATGAATCATTAAGTCTTATAATTATATAGCAAGTCTATCAATTAATGCATGTATTTCTAGTAATTTATTAATTTATATTATTCTTATGAAACTTTATGACAATTTAATTGATATTAAAGAATTATATGAATATTCTTAATCTAAATTAATTCAAATTTTGTATAATATATCTTTGATGATCAGATATGAATTGTTTGAATAACATATTTTAATAATTGGTTTATTTTTATACTAGATATTTGTTATGTTTATTTATTAGAATTTTAATATTTATTATTTATGAATTTTGCTATACATTTAATTAAATTACATTATATCATTAATTTGTCCATGCATTATATATCTGATTTATATATTTTATAAATAATTAATGTTCAATTGAATCTATATTCCAAATATTTTATATTTATATTATTGAACTACATGTAATTAATTGTTGAATCTAATTGAATGAATAAATTTGTAGTATTCACATGGAATATCATACTTAATGTAATAATTCGTGTAATGAATATGATATACAATCTCATCTTTACAATGAAAATCGTAAAACAAATTGTACTATTCAATTCATTTATACATTAATAACAACATATTGTATTGTTATTATGATTAACAGATTAGTAAACATTTATTATTAATATATATTTATGAATACAATGTATACAATGATTTATTTCAGTTAATTTAATAATCATAATCTTTATGAATCATATGAAATTTGTCTGACTTGATAATAATTATTTAATACTATATGTAAATCATCTTATCAATGTTCTATAGCTAGTCAAAATCTTAATACATATGTTATTATGTATAACAGTTATATCATCACTGATGTAATCATTGATAAATATTATTTATTGCATAGAAAGCCAACAACTGGCGAGACACTGGGTTCCGCGGAACCCTTACGAATTTTTCTTCTTGTTATTTCTGATTTTCATTTTATGTCATGCGATATGAATAAAATGAGATGTATATATACATGAAATATAAGCATCAATAAGACACCATGTTGCCAACTCAAAGAAAGAATGTTTTAACTGTAGTCACCTCCAATAGATTCCAGTATTTATAATTAGCTTGTGACAGAAACGAGACTTGGTATATAGCCCTTTTCGATAACTTTTATTTGTGTTGTATAACTTAATTTCCATATGCAATAGCCAGTGAAACACTGACACTTTGTCTAAATCTCTAAAGTGTATAGAAAATAGTTCTCTACTCTGAAGGAAGATTTATTATGCAACTAAATCGGAAAACTGAGGTTAGTGATGTCCATGATTGTTGTGTGCTCCAATATTTAGGAGGAATTTACAAACGTGTATGATATCAAATAATCTGTTTCTTTCCCCACCACTTTAAACGTATCCGAATACCGATTATGTTTTTCAGCTTTTCGTACTTTTTTACATGATTTATAAACGAATTATTTAATATTAAAAATAATAAAGGCTAATAGAAAGCAGTAAGTAATTTGTCTGTCACCACCAGTCGTTCGAAATGTCATTTTAGAGGAAAACATCAATTTACAGAAATCAAGGACGTATAACCAGAGACATATATACACATGTATATATGTCTCTGGTATAACTAACATACGTCCTTGCAGAAATGTTTGGATTATGTGAAAATATATCTTACCTGTCTCACATAATTATTGTAGTAATCCTGTGTATTTTTAGGCAGAAGCCTGATTTGCCTGAGAAGGTATTTGTATAGCTGAACGGGTGTTTTCACATTTGACATTGGGTTGTTGGGAACTTTGCGGAGGAATACACTAAGGGTTTGACCGAAGCCGGATGTGACATCAGAAAACGGGATACATATATGAATTTATTTTTTCATAATTATTTGTTTCTTATAATTTCATATTTATGGCTTATCTATCGTCAAGTGACAGCCGTTTTAGCATCTTTGATATTATACAAATACAAATACAAATATTTTTATTTGCACACTGAACTCATTTACAATAAATGGTTAAGACCTATTGCATATATCAGAGACATATATATGTCTCTGCATATATCATGTATATATAATTATATTAATTGACATGATAGAATGAAAAGTTACATGTTAACATATCAGAGGGGTGGACAGCTATTGAGGGAGGTGGGAGGTGGTGGGGGAGGTGGGAGAAAGGGGGTGGGAGCTGGCCAGGAGGTGGGAGACAAAAAAAGATTCTAAAAGTGGGAGGTGGGAGATAGGGGGGCGGGAGGTGGGAGAAGGGTACCCCCTTTCCACCCCCTCATATCATGATAGAATGAAAAGTTACATATTGGTGTTAGTCATATTAGTTCACTATTCCTTATATTTAGACACTCTGATATGAAAGAGAAAGACAGTCTAAGTAATAATGCTGAGCTATTGTTAACTAATAGAGATATTTTTCCAACAGTTTTAATGTTACGCTGTATTTTAAATATACATTTATTTTATTTTCTAATATTTTTCGTTTTGAGGTAAATCTATTACATTGTAATAAGAAATATTGTTCATCTTCAATATCCCCATTATTACAGACAGGACAGTATCTTTCCTCTTTAGGAATGTTGAGATGTCTTCCTCTTTCAATCATTTAAGAATTATATTTCTACATGGTTATCTTTTTTTTTTATCAAGTTTCACCAATATCGTTACAAAATTAAGGGTTAAACTCTGTTAGAGCTTAATATGCGGTCTCACGGTTTTTTACTCATTGTTGAAGGCAATACGGTGACGTATAGTTGCTAAAATCTAGGTCATTTGGTCCCTGGTAGATAGTTGTCTCATTTGCAAACATTCCACATCTCCTTATTTTATATTAAAGACATTCTTCATTTTCCTATTTCCTTTTTCATGTCATCTTTAGTTGACCTTGAACTAGCTTTCAGTAACTGTGAGTACTCTTATATCGGCACTTTGTGTTTTTTGTTTTGTCTTTGGGTAGCACTCCACAGTTAAATAAAATTACAATTGACACACAAAATTCTAATAAATGAAGCTGACTGTTTGTGTCATTCATGTGCATATGTTTGTAATCAGTATCGTGCATAGATTTATTTTACAACAGTTAAAATGGTGAAATAAACGCACAAACATTTTTAACCTCACCATATTTTATATGTGCCTGTCTATCTAATTTGTTTTTCGTTTATTGTTTTGTTAAAAAATCAGGCCGTTTGTTTTCGTTTGAAATGCTTCACATTTTGTCATGTCGGGGCCTTTATAGCTGACTATAGGGTTTGCGTTTTTCTTTGTTTGAGGCTGTACTTTCACCTATAGCTGCTGAAATCTGCTTCATTTCAGTGCACCTCTATTTGGACTCTGTTGTATAGTTGTCTGATTGTCAGTCATACCACATCTCCTTATTATATATATATCTACTCTTCAGTGTGTATGTCTATTCAGTGATTACACATCTCTTTTTTCATAAGAAGTAAAACACTATGAAGGTAGTGAAATAACTAAAATTTATTAAAAAACTAAACAAGATGGACAAAAAGTAAGGGAATGTAGCCATCTACCATCGGTATTACACCCTTCCTCATAGCTCTGAAAAGATAAAAGAAGAAATAAAAACATCAAGTAAAATGCAGAAAGAAAATGATGCGACAAAACAACACAATATTCAAAAGTGTAATGTCTAGTGTTAAGTGTAATGCCTTTTGTTAAGTGTAAATGTCTAGTGTTAAGCGTAATATTTAGCGTTAAGTGTAAATGTCTAGTGGTGAGGGTAAATGCAATATCTAGTGTTAAGTGTAAATGTCTAATGGTGAGTGTAATTGTAATATCTAGTGGTGAATGTAAATGCAATGTCTAGTGTCAAGTGTAATGTCTAGTGTTGAGTGTAAACTCTGGACGGAACAGATGGAAATTATAAATTCATCACACACAAGAAAACTCCTATAATGCACTAGACAAAAAAGCGCAAACAAAGGAAGAGTGCATTTATTGTTGTTCTTCATCTCATAGTTACAGTGACCCTTCAAAACGGATCAAAAGCTCAAACCCTCACAACAAGTTTAAGATGGTCCTAGCAACGGTTTTAAGGTAGTTCTTTGCTATATACGTTTTCTGAGTAAAGGTATAACAAATGAAAAATTATTGTGTTAGAAAAGACAGACGACAGACTTGTTCTATGTTTTCTGATCGTTTGGTGAAAACAAATGTATGTTATTGTTTTGTTGAATAGGCGAGGCAGGGAATATTACTTTACATTGGCAAAATTATCCATAAACTTACCACAGCTTTTTGATTAGCAAATGGAAATCCCAAAAGTTCTTCCTGGGGTCATCGAAGATTTTTATCTTGTATTCTACAAAAAAAAAAACATAATGTAAAGTGTGCAGTTCCAAGTTACCTGTTCAGATCGGTTAAATCTCAACTTACCGAGGGTATGTCTTATATTCGACAGCTGAGATTACGGCGAAAGTATATCTAATATTAGACAGCTGCTATTTATAATATATAATAATAATAATAAATACTTTATTTAAAGAGGGAAAATCAGTTAGTACAATATTAATCTCCCCTGATGCCCCCTGAAAAACTCAAAATATAATATATACATTATATACATATACATAAATACAACTTAATATGCAAAACAAATGGCGAAAAACATACAGATTATAAGACGTAGTGTTACTTTTCATGAACATATTTTTTTAATGATGTACAAGACAAATTTATGTTTTACATTCATATCCTAATAATTAATTCATAAGCCATAATATTTCTGTTATATCCGTTAAATTCCATATCATAGAAGAATATTGGTTGAACAGACAAACTAAATATCTTCTTTTAGTCCTTTAATTTATCAGTTTGGGGACAACCCGCCAAATGGGGAATAGTTCCCAAATGAGTGACTATTCCTCATCCTCAAATGATGGATACTTTTCTAGTGTTAAATTGCTTTGATGCCTATTTTATACAATGTACTTAAAACGGCATTAATTCATGGAAAATGCAGCAAATTTTATAAAAGATGAATAGCACAACCTGATTTACTGAGAAGTTACAAGGCTATGAAAACTTCGAAAGATTGACAATTTTCAGGGCTAATAAACTTTTTTAAAACTCAAAATAAAAATGTGGTTCTTTGGAAGAAGTTGTTTTATTTTCTATAAATTTGTACCATTTTTAGTAAAAAGACTCAGCTGAGAAAATTTCGTATACGTATCACTATCACATGATTACTCAATTGAGGGATTGTTACACATTTAGGGAATAGCTCCCAATTTGGCGGTTTGTACCCAACCTGTTTAAATGCAGTATTGTTCACGCATGCAGTTAGTGATGCAATGTGTTTCTTTTATTTGCTTTTCATGTAAATAACTCCATTCTACATCGAACTTTTCCTTTAATCTCATTTGATAATCATCTATTATGTGTAATCAACATTCATCCATCTTCTTTCAATTTATTTTAAAGGCAAACAAATCTATTTCCTTATCTACTCTTGGGTGTTTATAGATAGGCAATCATTGCGTCAACGACAAGATATGTCGTTTTTGAGGAAAAAGGAACACACCAAAGGGACAATCAAAACAAAGGAACACTCCAAAGAGACAATCCAAACAATCAATTTGGTCTCTGGTGGAGAGTTGTCTCATTGGCAATCACATCACGTCTTCTTATTTTTATAATCAAAACAAAAGGAACACAACAAAGGCCTTAGGGACAACCCAAAAAAGGAACATTAAAAAAAAAAGAAGGAACACATCAAAGGGACAATTAAAACAAATGGAACACATCAAAGGGACAATAAAAAACAAACGGAACACATCAAAAGGACAATCAAAACCATTAATCGAAGAAAGACAGACAATACTTGTTCTACTAGTGACACCCGTAATGTTGCTCTTGGCGAGTAAAATGTTGTTGATCAGTCGCAGTTAGCGATATCCTAAATTTTATGGAGAAGATGTGAAGTTCCGGATGAATACAAAAAAGCCTAAAATACAAAAACAAATTGGTTTACATTTGCTTTTCTTCCACAGTATCACAAGAGAATTACACAAGCGACCATAAAGGCGAGAGTTATAAAATGGGAAATTTCCAAACAGCATATAAAATAGACAATAACCCTGCAAAAAAAAAGATAATCGTTTTGAAATTATGTCCGGTTTTGACTGATTTTTTAAGTGAGACACAATGTATACAGTAGTATGTTCAAGCTTTCTTTATGATGTTATAAAACAACTCCGACATATTTAATAGAGAATAATACGTGTCTCCTTAAAATAAAAATGAAAGTTTAATTAATTATTTATCAGACTTCAATTCGAACTCGAAACGTTACTAAAACTAAGCTTTTTAACACTCAAATTCGGTAACGAACTTAAAAACATTTTTATTTAAATCTGAAATCAGTATTTATTATAACCTCGATTTCCAGCTCGACTTATAACTAAAACTCTAATTTGATTGCTATCAAAATTCCTTTTAAGGACGAACGTGTATTAAATTAGATAAGTTAATGCAAGTCAGCGTTTTGCTGAGTTCGAAACGATTTTCCTATTGTACGCTCCAACTGTGGGACAACGGGAATCGCCCGAGTAGGAAAGCTTACCTCAAAATCAATAAACTCCAGATCATTTGGATCAAACATAAATTCTAATTCATTGCTGAAAGAAGATAAAATGGGTTAACCCTGAAAGAGCTTAGAATTGCTTGGAACTGCATGCATATGATTGATTTGTCGAAGTTAAAGGTTAAGTAAAGTACGATAAAATTGAGAATGGAAACGGGGAATGTGTCAAAGAGACAACAACCCGACCAAAGAGCAGAAAACTGCCCAAGGCCACCAATGGGTCTTCAACATAGCGAGAAAATCCCGCACCCGTAGGCGGGCTTCAGCTGGCCCCTAAACAAAAATGTGTACTAGTTCAACGAATATGGACGTCACACTAAACTCCGAAACATGTAAGATCATATAAATGAACCAAAATTAAAAAAAAAACATACAAGACTAACAAAGGCCAGAGGCTCCTGACTTAGGACAGGCGAAAAAATGCGGCGGGTTAAACATGTTTTGTGACATCTAAATACGATGTATTAGTGCGAACCTTCATACAGAAAATTCTTTTATAACTGTATCAAACCAAAGAAATAGTCAAGAATTCTTGTTCTAAACCTCATATACAATACAAAATTTATAATGATCATCTCTGACTTTTGCAATACTAAACAAGTGAAGTAACATTCCATTTTCCCACTTAACTAACTTTTTAGCTCTCCTGGCCCAATGGGCCAAGTGAGCTTTTCTCATTACTTGGCGTCTGTCGTCGTCATCGTCGTCCGTTAACTTTTACAAAAATCTTCTTCTCTGAAACTAAACTGGGCCAAATTCAACCAAACTTGGCAACAATCATCATTTGGATATCTAGTTTTAAAATGTGTCCGATGACCCTGCCTTCCAACCAAGATGGCCGACATGGCCTAAGATATATAGAACATAGGCGTAAAATGCAAAAGTTTCTTTAGAGCCTCTAGTTAACGTTATTTTTTATTTACATAATGCATTTGGGACCAAACCTTGCGGGCTCGCTTGATATTCTTGCTGATAAAGTCAGTATCAAAAACAAAATTACCATAATTCTTTTTATCGGCAATTTATTTTAACAATATGTGTTTTTGGTTGAGAATATGATAACTTTTTATACATTGTGACTTGGATGGAGAGTTGGTCTTATTGGCACTCATACCACATCTTCTTATTTATATAGAATGAATTAATTAGTAAAACTACTTTTACGCGTACAAAACGTTGTGATAGTTGTTCGGTTGTATGAATGAAGTCGCGAGCATTTCATTGATAAATTGAAGCGGATGAACATGAACACGCGACGTTACTGCACTGATACCTGACATCATTGCATAATATTTTCGAGTTTCAAGTCCTGTTCATGATCTAAACAAATATTAGGCAGTAGGATCAAAGGAAAAATGTAGAAATTGCCGATAATTCTCTTTATTGGCAATGTATCATAACTATTTTTGGTTGAGAATATGAAGTAAAATGAAATAATGAGTAAAACTACTTTTACGCGTACAAAACGTTGTTCGGTTGTATGAATGGTTACACGCCATTATTCCGACAGCTCATTAGTCTGACGGCCCATTGTTCCGACAACCCATTAGTTCGGCAACCCAATAATCCGACAGCCCAATAATCCGACAACCCATTACTCCGACACTTAGAAATAATTATTGCGAAGTTGTTGACCAGTACAAATACTTAGGTGTTTTATTCACATTTAACGTAAATTTTACCACAATCGCCGAAGCACTTGTCAAAAGGGGCTGGTAGAGCACTTGGAAAAATAATTTCTATCATTCACTCATTTAAAGAGATTAGAATTAAGTCATTTTTAAAAACTTTTTTATTCATGTGTTGTGACTATGCATCCAGAGTTTGGGGGAGCCGAAAGTTTCAAGCCATAGAGAACGTCCAGAACCGATCCATACGTTATTTTCTGGGAGTACATCGTTTTGCCCCACTTCTTGGTATTTATGGGGATATCGGGGATGGATCCCGTGCCATGCACAGACATTGGACTAATATTGTGCGTCTCTGGAATAGGAATAGACTTTTTCAATTTGATGACAATCGCATTACCTAACCAGCTTTCAATATAATCTGATTTCAAAGACATACTCACGAAACTTGATATAGTGGAATATTTTGAGTGCAAGGACGTCATTAGTATGACTTTGTTCGAATCCATTTTGAAGGAATATTAAAACTGTATATGGAAAAACGACATTGTGAAAACTCCAAAGTTGAGAACTTATGTGAAACTAAAGGCTAATTTTGGAATAGAAACTTATGTTGAATTAAATTTGAACAAAACTGAAAGATCTTTCCAAACACAACTGAGTGTGGAATTCTTCCTTTGAGGCTAGAGACGGGAAGATATAACGACGAGCAACCAAATGAACGCTCATGTAAGTTTTGTAACAGCAACTCCACGGAGGATGAGTGTCACTTTATTCTCCACTGCTCCTTATACAACGACTTGAGAGAAAGTACTTTTAATAATATCTTTTCTAGCAATGAATTACTAAATATGACCAACGATGAAAAGATGTTCTTTTTGATGACAAACTATCCTAGAAAGCTGGCTAAGTATACAGTGAAAGCGTTCCGACATCGGCGAGGAGTTTTATACACATGAAAAGCTTGATAAGCAGTATATTACAATTTCAATTTTGATAATTTAGTTGACAGTAAAGAGTGTGTTTGCCTGTAGTATTAAAATGTAAAAAGGTTACTGCATAGTCAATCTGAATATTTTCCGATTCTTTATTATAATTATTGCGTGAACCCGTGAGGGTTCACGCATATTAATTAGTTAGAAATATAGTCTATTGAGGAATATTCGGAATTGTTCATTCGGAACATTTATTCTTCTTATCTGTATTAGCTTCCTGCAATTAAGAGCACCTCCATACGGAGCATTTAAGATATCTAAAACTTGGCAATAAAGAACTTTACACAGATCGCTAACTCACTTATATGCTATATGGTAATAAAAGATATAGTTGATAATCTATATAGAAAACAAAATTTCCCATATGTATAATTCTTAAAGAATAATAATGATTCAAAACATGGACATGTACCTCAGTCTCTCAAAAATTCATTAGATTAATCTAGAAATAATTAATGAGGCATTGCGAAATGGTCAACTAGTAGGAGACATTAATTAATTAATTAATTAATGTTCCTTACGACCGATCATCAATAAGTGTAACTCTCCCACGAGATGCATTGAGAGATTAAATGATCTAATATAAAACCATTTTTGAAGAGGCATAACTTTTAAGTTCAAGATACAAAAGATTTCATTAATAAAACACACGAGGTAAAAAGGGAATGCATTCTTATTGCCTATGATGAAACGTAAATGTACACAAATATGATCATTGATAATTTAAAAGAAACAGTTATCAATGCAGAAGAATTAATTGACACAAAAGAATATCCTTTAAAGATTCTCAACAAAAAAGATTAAACTGCATTTGTTTAATTAATTCTAAGAAACAATGAATTTGAGTTTAATGGAAAGTTATACAAACAAGTTCTCCATAGGTGGTATATTTTCACCATCATGCACATATCTGCATCTGTCTGTCCTATTAATAAATATCTTAGATAAGTTCAAATGGAAAGAAAACATCAAATTACACTGTCAATATAGAGATGACGGTTTTATGGTCTTCACAGGCAAAATAGAGCAAGTTGAAGATTTTTGAACATAGCGAACAAAATTTCCCCTATACCTAAGTTCACATATGAGGTAGTAGTTGGGAGACTTTTGAAAAGGGACCCATGCTTAAAAAGTTAATTTTAAGCAAAAATCCCGGAACACTGTTAAATTTCTGAATTATAGGCAACAAACATAAGTTAGCAAAAAACAGTGTAAAGTTTTGAGATTTATTACGTATGTTGATTGAAGGAACCGCATTTCATAATAATCGAATAATCCTGCGACTGATATGATTATATAATATTTGGTAAACTATGCTTGCCAATGAGAGAACTTTTCAATAAACATGGCGTTGAATGTTGAGTCTTAGCAAAGCGAGCTAAATGACATCAAATTGACCAGTGTTGTACAAGATATAAATCAATGGCAATATTTTTATACAAAAAAAAAAAAAAAAAACGAAAAACAGACACGATAATAAGCAAACAAAAAAACAGGCTCCGGATTTGGACAGGTATATTAAGTATACATGTATTAGCAGCAAATTGAATGTATTAGCTGGATCCAAACCCATTTCTAAGGTGGAACAGGATATTACGGCACAAAATAAAATGGTAAGCAAGAAGATTTTGTCTTATTTGGTAGGAATAAAACTTCCACATTTTATGAAACAAAATATCGTACTTGCTCTGAAATATGTATTTTAAAAAGAAAAATATATAAAATTACTGAGGGATTCTAGGTGAAATATTACCTCTACCAATAAACACCCTAGAAGTGTCATCCATTGGTAGTAGTTTGACCTTTCACACTGGTAAAAATGAAAGCTAACACCACCCAGAAATGAACTATTGAAATAAAAACATTCCTTATCTCTTTACTTTATATTTACCACCACTCTCAACATGCCTTAATTGTCCTGATTTACAATAAAAGAAAATATTATCCTCCACACACATGTAATGAAAATACTGAGATATAATTTACAATTCAGTAGAAATAATAATTAGCATAAAAAGTTCTAAGGTTCACGTATTGACTTTTTTTTATTAAAAAGCAACTTGTTAATGTATTATTTATTTAACAGGACATTGACTTAGTCTTTTACTTATTTCATTTTATATCTATTTTTCAATTTTCATTATGAATTAATTATTTTGAATTTAGCTAAATGTTTTTCATTATTTTGTTTGAAATCCGTTATAAAAAAGGCAATAGTAGTATACCGCTGTTCAATAGTCATAAATCGATTTAACTGAAACAAATCCGGGTCACAAACCAAAACTGAGGGAAACACATCAACTATAAGAGGTAACAAAACGGAACAACAGAAACACTGAACTGCTACAGACCCAATGGGTCGGGTGTATTTTATTGTTTATGTAATATATTTGTATTTTGTTAAACTGTTATTACACATGTCACCATAATAAAAATTTACTTACTTAAAATTTACTTACTATTGCGCGGTATCAGGGTATCAGGGTGAAAAAAAATATGTCTGCCTGTATCATAACATATATGTTATTACATGTGTACAGAAATAATTTCGTATATATTATATAGGCTATTTGAATTCTTGACATTGACCTTCAGCATCAAGCGCTTTTTAAATGTCATTGAAGCCAATTTAAAAACAAAATCTAAATAATAGTGTTATGCACAGTCAGTTTGTCTCAACAATTTTCTTGACTTATACCCCGTCCTGCCCCCAAACTGCATTATAAAAGTAGCAGGTCTTTTAAGAATTTAAAATAACCTCGGGATATAAAATCAGTACCCCTACATATAAAAGCAATGTCAACTTGTGTGGGTGGTAAGCAAAGATTTCGTTTATTTTTTTTTCAAATGGATCATACGCGTTGAGAAAATCTGAGAATTTTTATTATGTCTTATTGTTGTTTTGACTCTACATTGGAGTCCCCTCCCCCCGTTCCCTCTGAAACAAATGACCTTAGATGGTTGATTGAATGTAATATGATTGAAAGCTTCTTTGTTGACAATAAATATTACACGTCGTTTGATTTTTACCACAAAACCGTTTCCATTCCAGAGCCGTTACCTGGAAAATTGAAAACCATTCATAGTTAAGTTTTAAACGAATTCTCTGGTTTTTTTGGAAGAAGTGTCAGTATTTTATAAAATCGGTAGCACTCATGAAAATCGCAATGTAGTGGAACATCCTAACCAATGCACATCTATAATGATCCAACACTATAAAAAGTTTAATGGACATGTAATTATCTTTTGTTGCTGTATATCATATGTATATACCCGTAACACTTTACCCATGATGAATTTATTATAGTTTAACATACAGTTGCATAGCAAACTAACACGTTCTTGTTCTAACATGAATGTAATATTTGCATGTGAGAACAAGAACGTGTTAGTGTGATAATATTATGAACCATGCACTCTGCTTTGTACTAGACAGACACGCTTAGCAGGATCTTTAACGTGCTAGTACAAAAAGTAATAGTTCGCAGAAGACGTGTCACCCTACCTGAATACAATATTCAGATTGCGGGTCAACCAGTCAGTCTTTTTCTTGCTCCTAAATGCCGCCTGCTTTGCAGAGTAGCAGCAAATATCAATTTTCATGTCTTGGGGTTGAGCCTATCTTCAAGGATTAGCATTCTTTCCATTCCCACCGAGTTCGTATCGCATGTAAGGTGAGCTTTTAAAAAAATCTCCATTACTCAAAAGTTCATGTGTCTATCGTAACTGAGATTATAGAGACTTTCCTGTTCCGACCCTTTAACACTTGCAAGAAAATTCATGCACAGTCCACAAACAAACAGTATTTATATAGCTGTAAACTATACTTTATATTATATACTTTACATACTATTTGTAGCGAAAATCCCCACTTTTGTGGAGCTGACATTTCATGTCAATGTTCCTATCAAGGGAGTATAATCCTATAAGTTGATGAATTGCTAAGGGAGTTTTTAAGACATGGCATAAGAGGTCAAATAGAGCCACTACCGAGGTACTTTGCTTGAGTACATATGGTTTAATTAGTTTTAAAAGGTATAACAGGATAAACAGGAATGTAGATTGTATCATTTCTACTTGTGAAATCATTATTTTTTGCAATCCTATCATAATTTTAGTATAGAGTCTCGGATATTCTGCTAGTATGTAGGTTTTCATATTGATCATGTTTCAATAAAACATCGTTTGCGCCTCAAAAATTACTTCTTACTCAAAATTTAACTCGAACTACTAACTCGAATTCTAACTCGAAATTTCATGTAGCATCGCTCTTAAATGGAAGTTTGAAGGTTCTGGGTCCGCGATTGAAAGAGTGATAAAAGCTATACATAAACGGACTATTTCAGTAGGCCAGATTGTAAACACCATTTATCGCAAGTAAAAACAGTTTTTATTCTATATATTTATTTATTTATCAAGTAATAACAAAAACATAGCACTAATAGTAATAATAAAGTGAAGCACTCGATAGTCATTTACAAGTCAATATGTTGCTGTGTATAACTAAATATCTTCTCCAGGAGTCTTTGTCCTGTTTTATGATGGCTGTACCTCTTGGCAGTTGGTATAATCTTTGAGATAGTCCCTGATTTAACAGAATAGTTGACAAAGTCCCAGCATGCTCTTTCAAGGTCATCCAGACAAAACTGTGATGCACCACATAAAAGTCCAGCTACACATGAACTGTTAATGTCCACAGAGCCACTGTGTATGAATTGTATTATCTGTTTGAAGTCCTCTGGTTCATACTTCTTCACAACAATGGTAACTTTGTCAGATTTTACTGTGTTTTTCTTTTGCTTTCTTTTTTGTCAGCTTTACTCTGAAATTCAGCTTCCTTTTGTTTCTTTAAAATGAGATTGTACAGCACCCTGCTTCTTGTTCCTAAGATGGCCTTAACACCATGAACTTTGACATTGTCTGGTCCAACATCAAATGTGACATCACAAAGTTCTGGTATGGATGAAATGACCTTCAGTTGTTCTGTCAAAGCTTGTGTATTTCTGTAACTCATCTTTTCTTTGATCTTGACTGGGTCCCAGTTGTAGCTGGTTGGTACCAGTGTGTCATATTGTGGTTTCTGGGTTGGTGTAGACGACTCTGAGTCTGAAGGTGTGGATTCATAACCAGAGGAATAGTCATCCTTTTCCACTTGTTCATAGTCCATTAAAGCCAGAGTGGATTCACATCTATCCATTTTGTAGTTGTATATGTGTATAAAGCCAAAGATATAATTTGAAATGATATGGACTTTCTCATTACTGTATTTATATTCATGACATTTTATGAAATGAAATGCTCCTTTTTGACAAGTAGCATAAAATGGCATATAAATTGAGACATGGAGACATTTCTGTCAATTTTAGTTCCACAGAGTTGTTGGCTTGTCTATAGCTTGGGGTCATCAATGTATTCAATTAATCCAATTAACAAGTTGATTAGTTAGTAAAGCTAATTTGATTAATCCTGTTATAATTTAACCCAGGGAAATCATTTTGAGTAAATCTAATTTATAGTTTTGTAATTAAATCAATATTAAACAGCTTGAAATTATTTATGAAAGCTGCTGACTTTAAAATTATTTATTTTTCCAAAAAATCTATAACAGCAATAATGACATTAATTGTTCAACTTGTATTTATTGACTGTAAATTAATTTAATTTTTATAATACATAATAGAATATTGAATGTGATATATTCCATATTCTAATATATTCATATAAAATGTATGCCCTAATGCTTACATTTTAGGACTTATGCAAATGAGTTAAATTCTAAACTAAGTCAATTGGAGATAAAACTTGATCATTAATTCATCAATGTAAAACTACATATATATGCAACCATAATGAAAAAGTCAATGCAAGTCAATTTCAATAAAAAGATAAATGTTTTATCTGAATTATCAAAATAAATATTTAATATTTTATTTTTCTATACTTGTGGTGGAATACTTTACTAATCATTTAAGTAGTCTTTTTATTAACCATATATAGATTATTCAGTTAAGTATGGTAATTTGTTTAGTATTGAATAATTATAATATTTATATGTTCATCATAATTCATAATTGGTGGATTGACTAATGCTTTGTAAATTATTGGTATACCATATATATAAGATGCCTTTTATGTATGTGCCATCTTGTTATGGGAATTCTGGTGGATAGTTGTCTCATTGGCAATCATACCACATCTTCTTATTTTCATATAGGCAAGTTCAATTCACATCCTGTACTGTCAGGCTATTTCTTATTGCATTTATTGCCCTTTAGTGATGATTTTTATGAACACTTAGCATTTTTGTTATGTTCTTGGAAACAATGAAAAGAAAGAAACTGTTCACAAAAAATATTCTATTGAATATTCAACTTTTTTAGAATAGGGACAATTTTGAGATGGACATATTATAAAGACATTGGTCTATGTTTTGAAGACTGCATCTTGTTCTCTTTCAGTTTTTATTTATTATTTATGTTGTTGGGTTGCTGTCTCATTGACATGTACCCCATATCTTCTTTTAGTCATGTATGATTCCAACTGATTTTTTTCATACATGAATAAAAGGAGATATGGGGTACATGTCAACCCAAGTCTCCTTTTATTTATATATAATTCCAACTGATATATTTCGTTTCTTCTGATGTTATGCTGTTACACCTCTCCTCGAGGACAGGGGAGAGTTGAGCGCTCAAAATGTGAAAATAAAAAGATGTGGTATGATTGCCAATGAAACAACTCTCCACCAGAGACCAAAGGACGTAAAAGTAAGCAAATACATGTATAGGTAACTATACAGCCTTCAACAACACATTGGCAGTCATAGAACATTTCCTTATTTTCATATTATACATAAAACTTGGTAAAACAAAATGCTGACTCAGTAGTATTTATTCATCTAGACATAAACAAATATTTTTGACATGATTGTGAAATATGACATGTACACAATAAATAGCTACAGAAAATATCTCGTTTTACTAAAAATCAGCAATAGTTTTCATGGATCTATATAAATATGGTTTGTATTCTGGACCCTGTTAGTCCATGTGATTTTTTTTACCTTATCAGTCCACCCAGAAAATCATAACACAAAGATGTGCTCCATTCTGTAAACCAAATCCTTCAACAGCTATAATAAAAACTTGATATGAAAGTGTTCATCTATCAGCCAATAGATAATTAACAATTTATCTGACCTTTGTGTACTCAATTTGTTTAAAGTATGTTATGGTGGTTGGTGAATACTTCTTATGGTTTTAACCAATGGATGGGACACACAAAAAAAAATCTTAAGATATTTTTAAAAAAATAGTTGAAATTTTTAAGATAATCTTTTCACCATAAGTAGAATTCATATATTGTTATAAACCATTTTTATTAATCTGTCTTCTTCAGAAGCTAAGCAGTAAACATCACTAAATCAACAGAAACATTTACTGAAATGTAAACAAAAAATGCTGAGTAAATTCCATTATAGTTAGTTATGCTACGTAGTCTTATATTTGGATTATAAAACATACAGAAATATGTGATTTTTAGCTCACTAATAATAAATACCAGTAATCTGGAGTTATTTTTGATTGAAAATGACAAAAATTATAATTATTATTTTTTTTTTATCAAAAGTGACGACTAATAAAAGAACATTTGAATGCAACCATTAAGTTTTCTTCAGTTTTATATGAAATTAAACCTTGTTATAATATATCATTTATATTTCACAAAAAAGACTGGAATCCTGTGGTCTTTGCATTTTATATATTTTTTAGCTTTAAAAATTTTCTGGGCCGCTCAACTATAAACAAATGTATGCTCATAACTTAAGGAAATCTATCAAGCTTATATCATTAATACACAAACTTTTAAATAACAGAATATTTAGTTAGTGAATACATATCACACTCATACCTTTGTAATTATGAAGATAATGAATTACACAAAAACTAAAATCTACATCAATTTACAAAATCTTCATTGCACAAAATAAATCCTAAAGTCATCCTTAGAGCTAATAAATAGACCAGTCATTAGTAAACTGTAGTTGGAATGAAACAGAAATCCATCGAAAAATATTGGTATTTTATAAAACTGATTTTATAGGTGTTTTAAAAAAAAAAAAAACCAATCCTGCCTAATTTAACTAAAATTAATTTGTCACAAGTTTTACTCTTTGTAGTTTATATGGAGTGATGTATATACTGCAACACATAGAGTTTTATATAGATGTCAGTTTTCTATTTACCTTAGTAAAGAAATAAATTCAAAGTATTGCCTGACAGATTGGAAAATCTTGTACATGCTACATCTCAACACTATAAAGTTCCTGACCAAATATCATTCCATAACACAGCAGTTGAGTAATACCTAACAATAGTAACAGACGGACGGACAAAATCATTTTGGTATACTGACCAAGGAGAGGTTGGGTAGAGTTGGAGTATAATATTTCATCAGCATGAAACTTATTCTAGCAAACCAGATTTTTCGTTTTCCACATGTGTAGGTGTTTGAAGACACAAATGATGTAAGCATAAGAAGATATAGTAACCACACATAAACAGAGTATTCTTTAACAGACTGTTGTTTTGAAATTAGGAAAGCATGGCATATGGATATTCTAATGTAACAAACGTGCTATAGCCAAATACAAATGTACATTTTATTAAAAAATCATTTTCTCTGTAAAACACAGAGTTATTCTTTTTGAATAAACAAATTATGGCGAATATCAATGAGTAGTATTTTTGAAAAATTACATGTGTAAAATAACACCCCCCCCTTTCCCCCCAAAAAAAAGAGGCTTATTCATTTTTCCCCTTTGATGGAGGTTTATATTTCTTAAACCTTGTATTCCTTCCCTTTTTGAGAAACTTATTTATCTAGCGACAATTACAATCTCCCATGAAAGCGAAAAAGGAAACTGATATGGTTCCCGATATTATGATAAATACTGGTAATAAGAACTTTAGAAAACATTCATTACTTCTAAATTTGAAATGAACTGATACAAGCTGAATGTGTATAAATTGTTAGAACTATCAAATAAACATATTTATAACAAAACGTTTATTAACCAAGCTCTCTGTTTTATACATTTATTAAATCACAAAAATCAACAGCGTTATGAATATAAATTAGTACAGTAGCAAACGTTAACATGAAATTCCTCCATTTTCAAAGACAGTATGAATACTGCAAAGGACTTAATAATACATTACTATACATGGCATTGATTTGACTTTTGTCAGTTTTAAGCCTAGAAAGATATCCGTTGCATCTGATATATCTTTAATTGACACAATATTTTAGTACTATAATAAAAATATTTAATATACATTTTAAATTTGTGCTGCACAAAACTAAACATTTCACAGGACCTGCCCTGAACTTAAAAACAAAATATTATTATATTGTTCATCATATTTCCTGATTTATTTATTTTGAGACATCATGAGTGGTAACAATAGCATAATATTCTTAAGAACATTGCAAGTAATAACAAATGTTTTTATGCATTAACTTCAATCAATGCATTTCACTTTTAATCTGATTTTACTATTCTACTGTCAAAGGGAAGTAACTCATGAATTTGTTTTTATTCAGAGGAAAGTAACTCACGAATTTGTTTTTATTCAGAGGGAAGTAACTCATGAATTAGTTTTTATTCAGAGGGAAGTTATAACAAATATGTATGCTACTGATAAAAATTAAAAATTTGTGAGGAGCAATAATTATAACTACATATAAAAATACTGAAAAAAGAAAAACAAACAAATTAGGAGGATATCACACTGATATTCTAGTAGATACATGGTTTTATATTACACCAATTTCTTAACAAAAATGATACAGCAGTATAAAAATACTTTTGACTAATGTTACACAACCTAAATATTAAATGCATGTTATTGTATTATTTATAATGCAATTCTTAACAATTACAACTCTTCAAAATAACCACTTATTAAAGGGAGAAGAAAATACACTATATTCTACACTGTCTATGAACTTTTAAATTTCTAATAAGAGGTAGTGGTTTTGATTTGCTTTTTTTTTTTTTTGAAAAACAAAATTCAACAATCTCACTCTGAAATTTTGTAATAAATTTGAAAACAGCATTACATTTCGTAATATATTTACATTAAACTCTGCCATGAAATTGTTATTTATTTGTGAATTTACAATTAGCAAGCCTTAGTTTTGCAAATTCTCAATTACTTTTGAGAATTTACAATTATTAAAGCCTTATCACAATATGCTTTAGCATAAAAATTCCTGATAAAACAAAAAATTTTGAAATTGTTATGTCAAGATTTTTCTGTTAATAAACATTTGTCAGTTAACCAAAAAATTGCTTACCGGTACTTGCATTCATAGCAATGAAATAAATATATGTTTCTAAGTAATCCATGAATGAAAACTATTCTTGTTTAGTATAGCATTATGTTTTTTTTCATCTTATCTGATTTACAGCTCATGACTTAATAATTAGATTGAAGTTTGGTAGCTTAATAAAAAAAAAATAAAACAAGAGTATTTAAAACATACTGTAATTTTGATTCTTATGTAATTTGAATTGAGAAAGCTGTAACCACACATTACTTTATGCAATCATACATGAATGTAAATGAATATAAGTCACTCAATATTACATGCATAATGTCTTTAACTAAAATATGGCATTATGCTCTGAAATTGATTGAATGATTGACAAGTGTTAACTAAAGTGAAATATTTTCGTGACGGTTAACTTTCCCGTTTTGGGGGATTTAAGATAAAATTGCTACAATATCCTTTCCTGTAAATTTAAGAAGACTGGAATCAGGGACATGAAAAATCATGAAAATAAAACTTCAGGATTGACCTAAAAATTTCAAATTAAAACTCCATGAAAAAAGTTAACAGTAATTATAACATCCAGTTGCAATGGCTGACAGATCCAGAAAGGTAAAAATTAAATCTAATTTAAATGTAGCCGTTTAAAACTATACCATTATGCTGATATTGATTTTTAAGTGTTAACTCAAATGGTAATAACCTCTAAAAGATATGACAACTTACTCAAATACATTATTTTGCCTCAGATATAACCAGCACTTACTTAAAATGCTTCTTGCTTGAGATAAAAGTAAAATGTTAATTTTGCTCTGGAAAGGCTGACAAATTATAACTCATTGTCAGGACCTTGCTGTTGTTTTATCCCCACCCTGAAAATTAAAATAACTTATAACATGGTGTCATGGTTAACTCTTCCTTGTAAGAAACCTCAAACTGACTTTAGTAGGCACATTTGGAATAATTACAATGATGCATATCCCTTATCGCTCTTTCAGATCGGCTACACTTGAACTATTGACATATGACAATCATTTTTGCAATGTTGTGTCAGACATTCTCTGTCATGAGGTAACAAATTTCATGGGAAAGTCTGTGTGGCAGCTTGGAATATCTAGTATTTGTTCAAATACATTATAGGACCCCAAAGATATCACACATAGTTCATTAAATTCACATGGCTAATATTTCTTATAGATTTCATGGCTTTGTATGACTATGTAGATTGTTAAAAGCAGTACATCAATCTATAAGTAAACACTAATTTTGAAGTTTGAAAATAAACAAGAATAATGGAATGAGCTTAACCTATGAAGGGTTGCTTGTTACAATGAAAAAATGTTGTGGTAAACTAACAAAACAAACATACAAAAATCATTCAGCAAAAAAGATATGGGTGTGAGTCCAAAAATTTTGAAAGGCCAAGTTACCGATGATTTCAGCTACTGATAATTAGTCAAATGAAATCGGGTAAAATTGAAAGCCCTATAGTGAGAATTACATATTAAACGGGAGATGTGGAGCTGACGGACAAGGCAATATAAACAATAATAAGCATACATTAACATAAAATACTGGTTTTGTGCATTAGGTAATAACACCATATGAATTTTTAAGGTGGCTCTGTTCTGTGAAACAAACATATAAAAACAAAAAAAGAAGATTGCTTTCATCATGAGAAATAAAAACAAGGAATGAGTGTATAAATTAAGTATCTAAGATCCCAGTCATTATTTTTCTTCATCAGTGGCTTTAGTTCCTTTTATACTGCCTTTTCTTCTTGACTGAAAATAAAAAAATGGTAGTTGAGATAATGTGAAAGAACATAATAACCATCCTTTACCTATAGTGTTATACAATAATGATCAGTAACTTCATTCTTTGCTTATTGTGTTAAACAACAAATTATTAAATGATATGAGCAAATAAGCTCTAATATGGACAAATCAGCATGTGCAATACTGATGACGTCGCCCTGTTGATATAAATCATGAGTCAATGTTTGCTTTTCGGTCCAGTCCAATACTGAAAAAGCTGGACATTCAATTCCAGTTTTAAATTTGATATGCCTAACCTAACTTTGGACGAAGCATTATGCATAAGATACATTTTTATCATATTTTGTAACTCAAAATGACATAAAAATTGTCTGTGTTTTGTAATGATTTGAAACAGAAATATTCCCCAGCCTTTCCAAGTAGAACTTTGGATAATAATCACTGTTTCATTTCTGTTGATGAATCATCAGAACGCAGACGATTACAAAGTAAGAATGGTTAAAATGTCTGATTTATTCTTCCGAGCTACTTTATATTTGCTAGATAAAATGAATTGAATTAGCACAGATTATTTAAAGTACCTGGACAAGAAATCAGAAATTTCATCAATGTTGAGAAAAGTGCATCATGACTGTGAAAAGACAAGTTCAAATATAAATTCCTGTGTATCTTCTTCACAGTAAGTTTCTTAGTTTAATCAAAGAATTAGGATTATTTAATAAAAGTATAATGATTATGCTGTTTCTGTATTGGACCTGTTATAGATTCTAGATTAGCTGCATAATCCCTAGACTCTTTGAGTCTCAGGGCCAATACAGCTAACATCAAATCTATAACAGGGCCAATACAGCTAACCTCAAATCTATAACAGGGCCAATACAGCTAACCTCAAATCTATAATAGGGCCAATACAGAAACAGCCAGTTAATAACACTATAGTTCAGTGTCACAAAGTACTGATCTTGTAAAGGGCAGTAACAAGAAGGCAATATGACAGTTAATCAATAACCTAATCTTCTAATAAAGGGTAATAGCAATGAACAGTATAACAATCTTTCACTTATAATGTTGTATGCAATGTACAGTGAACCACTTTTGTATGGCAATGTACAGTGAACCACTTTTGTATGGCAATGTACATTGAACCACTTTTGTATACCAATGTACATTGAACCACTTTTGTATGGCAATGTACATTGAACCACTTTTGTATACCAATGTTCAGGGAAGCACTTTTGTATGGCAATGTACATTGAACCACTTTTGTATGGCAATGTACATTGAACCACTTTTGTATGGCAAAGTACAGTGAACCACTTTTGTATGGCAATGTACAGTGAACCACTTTTGTATGCCAATGTACATTGAACCACTTTTGTATGGCAATGTACAGTGAACCACTTTTGTATGGCAATGTACATTGAACCACTTTTGTATACCAATGTACATTGAATCACTTTTGTATGGCAATGTACACTGAACCACTTTTGTATACCAATGTTCAGGGAAGCACTTTTGTATGACAATGTACAGTGAACCACTTTTGTATGGCAATGTACAGTAAACCACTTTTGTATGGCTAAGTACAGGATGCAGTGATTGTCTAAAGTGACAATACTTGAACCGCCAACTTTTATTTCAGCCCCAAATAAAATGAACAATTCGTCAATAGTAAAAAGAAAATTTCAAGTTAAGTTTCTGCCATCTCAAAATGGGGTCCAGTTTTTGTCTGTTACATTTCTGAATAATTTTCTATTATTTGAAAATATCCCACTAAAGGACACTTTCTATTTTATGGTTTGTAACTAGAAACAAAACACATTTTTTGGTCTCATTTTAAAATTCTTCCATCATCTATTCCTTATTTTATCTATCTCATATATACTGTGGATTCATTTATTTTCGTTGGTATTAATTTTCGTGGATTAAGGAGAACTTGTATTTTCGTGGATATTTGATTTCGTGGTTTCGCCAATCAGTGCATACAAAGCCTTTATAAAATTTGTAATTCGCGGAACATTTGAATTCGTGGTTCACCAGTATTCACGAAACCCACGAAAATTGGTATCCAACGAATAATAATGAATCCACTGTACCTCACAATGCAATTTATGAGATAACTGACAAAGAACAAACTTCCTACCTCATCTAATTCTCTCTTTGTTTCTTCTTCTATCCGTCTGATATCTTCCATAGTATAACCGTGCCATTTATCCATCCAACAAAACACTTGTCTATGGAAATTTGTAAATATTCTTTTTTCTTGCTGTAAATAAAAATTAAGAAATTTTCTACACTGCAGCTTATGCCCACTTCATGATAAAAACTGATCAAATATAAAAAAACTTATATCAAGTATAAAAAAGAGGCAGAAGTCAGCAAGAGAACAGTAAAAATCATACATTTGTTTGTAACTTGAAGAATAAACTAACGCCACATAGATATACCTGAGCTGTATGTTATTTTGATAGTATAATGTAAATGTTGAAATTAAACTGGCAATAATGTGCCAATGCTAATACAACTGCATACCATATATAATTGACATACCACTAGTGTTTCCCCTTAAACTGACCTTATCACAAACCTATGCATTGTTGATGCCACAGCCGTTGGAAACAGTATGCCTTACTTTCACCTCCAAAACTTGGCGAGGCTAGACAAAAACCGACAATACCATGCCAAAATATGATAAATAATGTAAAGACAAACAAATTTCCACTAAACACTCCAAAGAAAACTAAAGATTGCAACATGAACTCCACCGAAAACTAGCCCTTCCAAAATATAAGTTATTCTCCAGTTTTATTACTAAATTTTAAGGTGATAAGGCATAATGATGGCCTAAGATAAAAATATATTTCCTAACCAACAATTGCAAAATTCTACCAAAGTCATTAAAGCAATAAATGCAGGTCTTCTAACCATGCTAAGGTCTTTTATGGATTACTATATACCTCGTAGTATGGCTTTTGCTTATTGTTGAAGGCTATAATGTAGCCTATAGTTGCTTACATCTTACTCACTTTGGACTATGGTTGCTAGTTGTCTCATTAGCAATCATATCACATCTCCTTTATATTTTTTATCTTGATGCCTCTAATCTTCTAAATTGATTAAACAATTAAATGGGAGTGTTATAAAATGTTATTGAATTACAGACTTATATATTATTATCAAATTCTTTGAAGCATAAATTGTAAATCATGCTAACCCAAGTCATAAATTAACATAATTCTATAAATTATCAATAAAGTATCAACGTGAGATTTATCTTCTAAATAAGCAATTGTTTTTGTAATACTTGCATCCTTGTTGTCATCACTAAATAAAATACAAAGAACCTATACTTGTCTAAATAACAGGCTAAATTATAACTATAATACTGACTGTGTCAATAAATATTTACACAAAATATACTTACAGTTTGTATAAATTTTTCTACTCTGTTCTGTAAACCAAACCATTTAAATTTACAGGAAACCAATTTATAACAACACATCACAGGGTCAGCTTTTTCCTACAAAACAGAAAAAAAAACTGAATAGCTCAAAACTAAAAGGTTTATCAATGGGAAACGAAAGTTAGGTTTTTCTTTACTCCAAGTATTCACTTTAACTTTACTTTACACTATCTGTCATCACTTTCATTGTAGGATTATGTCTTAATCATTTTTTGACGATTACTGTTAACATGAAATTAAAAGCTTAGTTTTAGTATTGATGATTTAATTTTTTTTTTATCTGTTATGTTTTAACCCTTCCTTTGTTGCTGCATGATATATTTGTGCTATGACCGAATTCTATGTTGCTGCATGATATATTTGTGCTATGACCGAATTCTTTGTTGCTGCATGATCCAGTTCTTTGTTGCTGCATGATATATTTGTGCTATGACCGAGTCCTTTGTTGCTGCATGATCCAGTTCTTTGTTGCTGCATGATATATTTGTGCTATGACTGAGTCCTTTGTTGCTGCATGATCCAGTTCTTTGCTGGTGCATGATATATTTGTGCTATGACCGAGTTCTTTGTTGCTGCATGATCCAGTTCTTTGTTGCTGCATGATATATTTGTGCTATGACCGAGTTCTTTGTTGCTGCATGATCCAGTTCTTTGTTGCTGCATGATATATTTGTGCTATGACCGAGTTCTTTGTTGCTGCATGATATATTTGTGCTATGACTCAGTTTTGGTTTTGTGATAGTGACTTTTGTTGAAAGCAAGACAGAACAGCATCCAATACAAACCTTCCAAATCCCGAATAACCGAAAGATAATTTAAAGGTCTTAGTATTGTTATAAACAGAAGATAATGGCTTCATTTTACAATTTCTGTAACAAAATCAGTGCTGATCAATAATTGTTTCATGTTAATATGATACAGTGATGTAAAAATATTAAATGTACAAAGAACATTGGAATTAATGTGAGACACCTGGCCTTACAGTTATAAAAATTTGGAGTATGATTATCATACTCAGACTAAGAATTCAACCATCAAAATACTTGATTTGGTATTTCTAGCACAAATTTTGTAATCCGATCACTGAGTAAAATTTTATGACCGTAGGCCTTGATTCAATTAAATCCCCTAGACAATTTGCAAGTAGCAAAATCATTTCCTTATCAGCACTCACCTGCCAATTTCCTACTAAAGGACCTCTTTCGGTTTTCTCTGATTTGTTCTTTGAAGGATCCCATTCCAATTTGTAGTCCTGTTTACAGAAGAAAAAGTATTTTTATACAACTTCATAAGATATAAACATTACAGATTCAAACTTTCATAAACTATTAAATTCTTACTTGAAAACATTTACGCACCAACATTAAATCTGCTTGTTTGTTAGGTGAACCTCAAATTATTTACTAGATATTGTATACGTAAAACAAAATGGTCACAGTGGGTTTTCAGTCATCCTTTTTGTGACCCATCCCATGATTTGATTGGCTAATTATTACTATCATCAAAATAGGAGCTGTTGGGTATATATTATAGTTAGACAGAAACCCAGCAACATGAAAAATCGAAATCAAAATCTTTCCATAGGAAGTAAACAATGGTCATTTTAATTTTATGGTCCAATTAGCTTTAACATGGTGAAGCAAACTGACTGTGAAAAATTGTGATTTCAGTCCCCCCCTCTATTTCAGGTTTACAAATTTATTGCACTAGTGCAGCCACACACAATATTTTACACATCTATAATAAAATACATACATCATGTTTAATAGGATCATTGGCTATATCTATAGGTACAACTTTTCTAATTCTCATATCTTCTGGTCCTAAACCATGTACCTGAAATGAAAAAAAACTCCAACATGTAAAATAAATTTTCTGGATCTGGTTTCTAAGAAACCAACTTAAAAAGTTTGTAAGAGAGCGGGAGGTTAAACATTTGTACATATAACTATATTCACATTGAGATGTATTTTTTGTACTCTGTATCTATACTTAAATGTGTAAAAATAAAATTAGGTTTTCAATAGAATCTTAATAGTCAGGATAAAATACAAGTTTTTTGGCTGGCCAATTTGGCAAGCACAAGTCCATACTTTCTTTTATTTTTGAATTATCATGTCCATCAGATTTTTTTTTACTGTAATCCATATCAAACAAATCTCAAGCATTTAACTTCTGTCTTTTTTCTGGCACACTTGTACTTTGACAACAGGTTAGATTATTACATTGGTACCAGTGGATTATCAGATTTATCCAATTGATATAATTTAAGTATCGAGATTGGATAAATATGATAATCCACCAGTAACTATGTAAGAATCTGTTTCTCTAATGATTATCTAATAAATTTTCATAGTTGATAACAAAAGTCCCCTTTGAGTGCCTCCACATTTTCTGATGGGTTTGACCAATTTGAGTGTGGAAGCACTAAAATAGGATTTTTGTTTATCAAATATGAAAAAAACAACACTTTTAATCAAGAACTTTGCACTTAATGAAATATATATTCATATGTAAAAGTAAACAACTTGAACATTGATTTCTGAAGGTGGAACTATTTATGCTCAGTAAAAGTTTTATAAAGTTGTCAATTTGTCTATAAACACGTGTTCATTCATCCTGAGAGCTGATATAGGTTATGACCTTTTAACTTAACCAATCATATACTGAGATCATCTGCAACTACACATTGATAATTTATTTTTAGCAGTGAGGTCCAGAAAGGGTTAAATTGCCAAAGAATTAGAGAAAAGAACTTATAGACTTCTAATAATTTCCTACTTCAAAATATCTCTAGAAAAGTTCAGTGACATTACAGTCAATGAATTTAAGCTTACTTGTCTGCTCTGTGGACAAATGAAAATCAATATTACCTTTGTCTTCTACGGTTTGAAAAAGAAAAAATTAAATAATGTGGAGATATCAATGGTTAATCATACCACAGATAACAAAATGAGGGCTGAAAAACCTGTTTTACCAGTTTGTTTCTATTTTTTCAATAAACTTTTTTAATATTATTGACTCTGGAGTATATGATTTTTCAACAGGTTACCTGCTCTGTGGTAGGACATTCTGGTACTCGATCAAGAGCAACTAAAAGAGGTAAAATCAAGCTTACCATCATTGCAATTGGGGAAAAACAAACTTTTTTTTTTTATTTTGTTGTGTATAGAAAATATGAAAGGGTTAATTTTGTTTCCCAAACTGCATCAATTGTAAGATTGATTTTACTTCTTTTAGTTGCTCTTACTTTACTGAGTACCAAAATATCCTACCACAGAGTAGGTAACCTGTCGAAAAACTATATACACTCGAGATTGAGATTCAAAAGTCAGAAGTATGAAAATCAGAAACTTAGCTGTAAGATAAGATCATATATTTTCTTTAAATACATGACCCTGCGTATGAACAATGACAACAAAATGAACCCCAATTATTTCGCTAAGGCCTCAGAAAATGTTTTGAAATGTTTTGAGAAAAGACAGGGGCATAACCTTACATTTTCTTTATTTCCTTTATCATCCATGTGCATGGTTTCTATCTTTATATAAAATGCATCTTTCATGTAATCTGGATTCTGAAAAAAAAACAAGAAGAAAATTATGGTTTGAAAATTAGAAAATTTGTACTAGACAGGTCATCCATAATTATCAACACTTTTAAATGTGTTGCTGTGTTACCTCATTCTATAATAATAAAATGGTTTCTTAACATGTTTAAGTGGTGGATTTACTGTAGGAGAACACAAAAGAGTTCTAAACCAGTCTAACCTCATAAATTCTCTATTCTAAAATATCATTGACTTAATCAAAGAAATATAGATTCCACCACAGCATCAAGTGTGTTACGATACTTCTTCACTCAAGACAGTTGAATTTTAATATCTAAAGCGCGAGGCTTAAAATATAACTGTTGAGAGTGGAGAAATATCGTAATACATGAGATAAAGTGGTGGAATCTGTTTCTCTAAAGATTTTTAGACGATATCTAAACAAGGTTTATTCTTCCTTTTCAAAGATTTGCAGAATGTTGTGTTCCTCTTATGTGACGTCATCAGGCATGGTCGTCACAATAGGAAATTCAGAAGAAACAATAGAAAATTTGACGCCATAATAAAATTAAGACCAATCATTTGCCAAGAACAAAGTTTTCTCTAGAGATAAGAAATAATTTTCTCACACCAATCGAGAAATGTGAAAAAAGCATGAAAATTAGAGAACCAATAATTTAAAACTATGTTCTCCAATGGCAGGCTGAATCATTTAAGATAATATTGAAACCAGAGATGTAGTAATAATATCCTCTAAAATCCACAACTGGAGAATGGTAAAAGTAAAATCAATGAAAATCAAATCTTACATAAATCACATTCCTTTAAAATTTCAACATATTAGATCCAGGGATTTTTCCAAATCATTGACAAGAACAACATTTGGCCAAAAATTCTGTTTAACACAAAGAATCAAATATTGCTTATACAGGCTCATATATTATCATATCAAAATTAAATAACTCGAGTTGATATCAAGCCATATCCAATTCTCACTTATAAAATCTATCACTATCTATGAAGAAAATTTGCAACAGAACTGACCTTTCTTATAAAAGATGGAGATTTGGTATGATTGCCACTGAGACAACTATCCACCAAAGTTTAAATTAAATGGATGTAAGCAATTATTATAGGCAACTGTATGACCTTCAACAATGAGAAAAATTGTCCTACACTTGTTTTGATATATATTAAATGTTGTTACTATGGTTACTTACTGTTATAATAGTTCTACAATAAGGATAGGCATTCCAAGCTTCTTCATGTATCTCCAGAGATCCTTTAGGGGCTATCAAACGTATAAATGCTGGAACTCGACTGAAACAAAAAAAAAACATATCATTGACATTTCGACAATAGATATTTCATTACACATTTGTATGACATTCTAAAGGTCAAAAAGATTACTTATTGTCGTCTTCTTTTTAACCATTCACATGAAAGCTGCACATATATGCTGAAATTACAAGAATCATATAAGAAGTTGGATAGCTTTAAGGAGTTACCAAATAAAAATTGTAGGATGAAATTGAAAATAAGGAGGCATACATCTGTAGGTTTGTTACATTTTTCTTTACAAATGATTTGAAATACATTCCAACCATATTTCTTCTTTTCCTATTGGAAATCTGGTACCATACCTAGTCGATGTACTTTCTCCATACTTTATCTTACCTTGCTTGGAGGTAGATTTTATGTTTAAACATAAACAATGCAATCTGACTAAAATACAGATCATGTGACAACACTCTGATCTACTTTCTGTTCTGGTAATAATTATATCTGCCAATGAAACTTCAGCCTTCAAATATTGAAGGTGTTTTAACATTTAAACAAAACCGAGGATTTGTCAGATTCTTGTGAGCGATGTGTGGACGTGGACGTGAACCTGTACAATGCTATAAACTCATTTTTACCTTGATAAGTGGTAGATTTTGTGTGTAAACTGTCCAGTGGTATATATTTTACCATTAGCCTCTAACTTTGACTTGGGCGCGTGATTAGTTTCATCAAAAGGTTCATTGACACGAACTTCAATTCCTTCACCTCCGCCCGTCTCATTTTTACTTGCTTCAGCTACTGACCATAATTGAGCAACTTGATACTGAAAAATAATACAGATAATTCATTCATTACATACATTTTATGACTCAGGTTACTATTTTACATACTCATAAGAATAAAATGCTCCGCAGGGCGCAGCTTGATACGACCGCAGAGGTCGAACCCTGAATAGTTGGGGCAAGTATGGACACAACATTCAAGCTTGATACAGCTCTGAATTTGGATTGTGATTAAATATTTGACACAGCATAGGTTTCTGACACAGAATGAATGTGGTCTAAGAACTTAAAAATTTTAAATTGGACATTCACCTATTATGGTCCAATATCCAAAATCTAAATACATGGTTAGATTCAGCATATCAAAGAACCCCAAGAGTTCAATTTTTGATGAAATCAAACAAAGTTTAATTTTGGACCCTTTTGACCTCAATGTGGACAAAGTTGATAACGGGGCCCAAAAATCAAAAATCTAAATACACATGGTTCGATTCAGCATATCAAAGAACCCCATATATTCAATTTTGTTGAAATCAAACAAAGTTTCATTTTGGACCCTGATTTGGACCAACTTGAAAACTGGGCCCATAATCAAAAATCTAAATACATGTTTAGATTCAGCATATCAAAGAACCCTATGAATTCAATTTTTGTTAAAATCAAACTAAGTTTAATTTGGGACCCTTTGGACCTTAATGTAGACCAATTTGAAAATGGGACCAAAATTAAGAATCTAAATACACAGTTAGATTCGGCATATCAAAGAACCCCAACAATTTAATTTTGATGAAATCAAACAAAGTTTAATTTTGGACCCTTTTGACCTCAATGTGGAAAAAATTGATAACGGGCCCAAAATCAAAAATCTAAATACATGGTTAGATTCAGCATATCAAAGAACCCCATATATTCAATTTTGTTGAAATCAAACTAAGTTTAATTTTGTACCCGATTTGGACCAACTTGAAAACTGGGCCCATAATCAAAAATCTAAATACATGTTTAGATTCAGCATATCAAAGAACCCTAAGAATTCAATTTTTGTTAAAATCAAACTAAGTTTAATTTTGGACCCTTTGGACCTTAATGTAGACCAATTTGAAAACGGGACCAAAATTAAGAATCTAAATACACGGTTAGATTCGGCATATCAAAGAACCCCAATAATTCAATTTTGATGAAATCAAACAAAGTTTAATTTTGGACCCTTTGGACCTCAATGTGGACCAATTTAAAACGGGGCCGAAATCCAAAAACTTAATACACGATTAGATTCAGCATATTAAAGAACCCCAAGAGTTCAAGAATAAAACCCCATTGAAATTGGTCAAGAAATAAGCAATTTATACAAAGAACTTCTTTGCACAATACTGTGCAATTGAATATTTCTTGCAATTGCGCAATATTGTGCAATTGAATATTTCTTGCTATTGCGCAATACTGTACAATTGACAATTTCTTGCTATTGCGCAATATTGTGCTATTGGATATTTCTTGCTATTGCGCAATACTGTGCAATTGAAGATTTCTTGCTATTGCGCAATACTGTGCAATTGAAAATTTCTTGCTATTGCACAATACTTATTATATAATAATTTACACATCCTGTTAGGTGTGTATCTCCTGCCATATCATTATTATTTGCTTTTAAATATAAATCAGAAATAACCAACTTAAAATGGAAAATTTTAAAGAAAAAAAAGGAAAAAAGAACCCCCAATTTTTGAACCCCTTATGATTCATCACCCCAAACTCAATCCCAGCCTTCCTTTGAGGTATGGTACCTTGCAGTACAATTTCAGAGAGATCCATACACTTGAACACAAGTTATTGTCTGAAACTAGAAAATGCTTATTTTGGCCCTTTTGGCCCCTAATTCCTAAACGTTTCAGGCAATTACCCCAAACTCAATTCCAGCTTTCCTTTGTGATATGGAACCTTGTAGTACAATTTCAGAAAGATCCATACACTTACACACAAGTTATTGT
This sequence comes from Mytilus coruscus, assembly GCA_017311375.1. Taxonomy (NCBI): domain Eukaryota; kingdom Metazoa; phylum Mollusca; class Bivalvia; order Mytilida; family Mytilidae; genus Mytilus; species Mytilus coruscus. The sequence continues at coordinate 38,861,332 of CM029598.1, forward strand.
CATGAAACTAGAAAATGCTTGTTTTTGCCCCTTTTGGCCCCTAATTCCTAAACGTTTCAGGCAATTACCCCAAACTCAATTCCAGCTTTCCTTTGTGATATGGAACCTTGTAGTACAATTTCAGAAAGATCCATACACTTACACACAAGTTATTGTCATGAAACTAGAAAATGCTTGTTTTTGCCCTTTTTGGCCCCTAATTCCTAAAATTTTGAGGCAATTACCCCAAAATCAATCCCAGCATTCCCTTTGTGATATGGAACCTTGTGGTACAATGTCAGAGAGATCCATACACTAACACACAAGTTATGTCTGGAAGTTATAAAATGCTTATTTTGGCCCCTTTTGGCCCCTAATTCCTTAACTGTTGGTACCATAACCCCAAAATCAATCCCAACCTTTCTTTTGTGATATTGAACCTTATGGTAAAATTTCATAGAGATCCATTCACTTAAACTAAAGTTAGAGTGCGAAAACCAATGCGTCTTGGACGACGACGGCGGACGACGACGCCGACGTCATACCAATATCGACCACAAAAATTTTTGCGGTCGTATAAAAATGGTCAATTTATTTTGAATACTTGACAATTTAGTCACAGAATGTAAAAATTAAAGAAGGTTTAAAATCCATGAACTATTTTGCCTTGAACAAAATTATCTGAAAATGAATTAAATTCAAGTATATAACACTTCCACCAACTTTCAAAAATGTGATTTTCTACCAACTCTTACCGAGTCAAGCATTTAAGAAAAAATTCAAGACAGAGAATAATTTAAGCATGTTAAATCAGTTCAACTTAAATAAATGATAAAACTAGAAATCTCAGAACTCCAGAATTTTAACATTTATTCTACAGATAACTTCATATGTACTGCTTTGACAACCATGAAAGCATAGGCATGTTAAAAAACAGTCATGGACAACAGCTTTGAGCAAAATAATTTTGATTTTGTCTCATCTTGACTTGCCGATAATTCAAATAACACTTTAGAAGTATTGATAGTTTTACTTGAAGTCAATATATTGCTTTAAAGAAATGTAGGATAACATTTTAATGGTAACAATTACAAACTTGTACTTACCTCATCCACTGTCATAGGAAGTACCACACGACTGAAAGAGAAAGAATTGAAAGATGTAAATATATCTTTATGAGAACAGGAATAAAAGCCCTGTTCATTGATAATTTTCTATGTTTTCACGTTTGTATGCGATTTTGTCCCATGTACATTTACTCCATATCCTTTCATTTTCTATATATTGTATATGCTAGTTACTAGGCAACTACATGTACTTAAACCAAGTAAACGTTTTCTTGAATAGAAAAAATTGCATTTAAGGAAATTACTCTCTTCAACCACAAGTTTTACTCTGACTGATCAAATAATTTATTTCAACAATAAATTTTAATTAAGGAATGACTGTAATATTTTTTCTGTCTATGAAGAAATGACCTCAAAAATGTGGTGCACACTGAATAACACAAGTAGCAGGTTATTTAAAAGTGTGCACCACATTTTTGAGGTTATTTCGAATAGACAGAAAAAATATTACAGTCATTACTTATAATTTAATTTTAAATTCCATTTTTAAGGAGTAAATCATGATAAAATGTTGACGACATCACGGTCACATGACAAATTTATGTCTATGAGCTGATAGACAAGTCACTTACAGCAAAATCAGAAGATGTGTTACATCAAAAAGTAAATTATTATGAAATATCAAAATGTTTTTTTTCTCCTGTGAATTTTAAAAATAACAAGGAATAAATGTGGATTGTGTGATGCCCCGCTTGCATATCATATAGTTATAAAGGGACATAACTGAAGAATGGTAAAAGTGACGTTACCCAAATTTGAACTTGATCTGAGTTTTGTGGTAATAAGCATTGTGTGTAAGTCTCATAACATTTGGTTGAGGCTAATTTAAGTAGAGAACAGAAACGAAAAATTCAGCAATTTTTCTATTTGTAAATAGATATAGGAAGATGTGGTTATGAATCATTAAATTAATATTATGAATTTCATAATACATATGAATTAGATTACAGAACATTTCAATGATGTAATTAGAATTTTAACTTCAATATATATTATTGATATAATTATTAATTGAACTAATCATAATTAACATTAGATAATAATTTATTAATTCATTAATTTAAATGAGTATTAATTCATAATTCAATACTATATCTAAATTTTAATAATTAAAGATTAATCATCTTAATTAGTTTTATAGAAATAAATTTATCAATATAATTAAATAGTAAAAAATTATATTTAAAAATTAAAACATAGTTATTGAAATTCAACAAGAATTCACTATATAATATTAATATATATAGTAATATATCAATTATAATCTATAAAAGTTAACTATAAACATAATTGAAATGATTAATTAAGATTATAATCATTAGTCTATAATATAAAATTATACAATATTAAAGCATATTTAATAATGTCTAATTATAATATATTACTAAATAGTTAAAATGAAGATAATAAATTATTTAACATAGATTCTATAATTTTATATTTAAATTATTAATAACAATGTAATCGATAATAATATTCAGTAAATTTTATAATTTAAATATGATATAAAACTGTATTTAATTTATATTCATTAGAATTAATACTAATATTAAACTTATTATAATAATATAATTACACTTTAATAACATTATTAAATAGATAATATTAGAGTTTAATACATAGCATTTGATATTAAATTATAATTTAAAATCTATCATAAATTTGAATAAATAAATGCAGTTAACATTTCTAAAGTATATACAGTAAACTTTTGATGTAAATTATTATTTGTAAGCATTATGAATTTCACTAATGCTTAATGTTATTTTATAATTTAAATCTTTAGAAATTAAGTATTTATCATATCGTTAATCATATATAATTGAATATAGAGTATTAATCATATAACTTATTATGAATCTGTATTTGAATTGTAAATTCTAATGAAAATTACTAAAAATTGTATTTACTTACATGAATTTAATATATTAGTTATAATATGTTAACTATGAACTTTAATAATATTGAATTATGATTAATAATAATATTAGTAACAATCGTTGAATTTAATAATAATATTAAACTTAATATATATGTACAATAATGTATTAAAATTGAAAGATTAGATATAATATAATATAATATAATCTAAATGTCAAATCTATAAAAGTTAACATATGCAATTTGTAGATGAAATTTAGTAAATTGTTATAAATACTTTAAATATCTTATGTACATATTATATCTGATAATGAACTATAATAATTCAATTACAATTCAAAACATTGATAATCCAGAAAACATTATTAATCTAATTCTGAAATAAATCATTGAAGATTACATTTAACTAATGTTCAAATACATTAAACTATTGTTACACTGTACTAAATTATATACAGTTATGAACTATTAACTATACTGACCTAATGAATTAATACATATATCGCATACTTAAATTACTACATGTAATTTGAATATGAATATAAATCATTTTATGACTTCAAATTAATTACATTATACTTATTTCTAAGTTATACTTTGTACAATTTAAATTATAATCATAATTTTAAATATTGCATAATTATGGACATTAATAAACTTAAGTTCTAGCTTTAATGGAAACTTGAACTATTGAAACATATCATGACATTAATGTTACTAAATTATAGATCAATTTCAAAGGACACTATGTTGACAATAATAATGTCATATAAATACTTGAAGAATTAAGATAAATTATATTAAATTCAAGACGAATGATTACTATTCATTAGTATAAAATATATGAGCTATTTTAAGATCATTATTTCTAAAATAAACTAATTTAAATAATAACATGATTATAAAAATTTAGATTCATTGAAATGCTATATATTGGATTAATGTATTAATAATCAATATAAATGTATAAATATGGAGAATAACTTAAATCTTAATATCAACATTATTAATACAAGTTTAAATTGTCAAAATCATTTAAGACAAATAAGTTAAATAAATGTTAAATTTAAATAATTTAAACATAATTAGTTAAATTTGATATTAAACTTTATCAAAGTTAAACTTAACAATAATAAATATCCATAAGTAGACATTAGTTAAACATACAATAAAATGTCTGACTTTAATATAAGAATGAGTAAAAATTTTAATAAAATAAATTTAGTATAATAAATTAATTAGAATCATTTTGATTAATAACATTTTATATGCATACATACATTATGAACCTAGTATATATTAAGATATTACACTTTGTTGAAAATACATTTTGATGAATACATTTCAATAACATTGACAATTATTACTTGTAAGATATTAACATTGAAACAAACATTTATGAAATACTGTTGAGAATTGATTTTGTAATTTTATACAATTAGAATTTTAGATTCTGAACTTGATAAATCACTTTGAATAAGAAATATCATAATGAATGATTATCTTAATGATTCAATAAGATTTAAATGTATTAATTAATCTTAATTATAAGTATATTTAATTCATAATTCTATATGATCATAAAACATTTATTAATAATTCTTATTTAATAATGACTTTCTATTATTGAAATGATAGTAATGTGTACAATTAAAGCTATACTAATTAACATCTAACTATAAGAAAAATTTGATAAGCTGTAACAATTTTAAGATATGAAAAAGACACTATAACTAATTCTAATAGTAAGTGCAAATACATGAATTATCATTTAGAAGTCACAATGATGTGAATTGACCAATGCAATTATAATCTACTTATAGCAATGACTAATAACATTTCATACAATTAGAATACAGAACCATTTTACAATGTACTATTGAACACTTTTGTATGCATGAAATTAACACTTTGATTATCATGTACATTTGATCATTGTAATAATCAAGAACATATGATTAACAATTATAAAGTACAGAACTTATGAATGTCATGATTTATGAATTGTTAGCATTATTGATGTCTAAAAACTTATTCCTTAAATTGTATCTGAAAGTCATTGGATGCTTCCAATTTAACAAAAAGTTGAATATGTTTTATATACTAACTTGAATTTTCTATAAAACACATGTACATAACCTTTCTTTTCAAAGAAAATCCTTTATTCTATACAAATCTTCCGAAATGTAGTGCTATTCAATTATTGTCTTCCTGCACTATAATTCACCGACATAGGTTTTTGAAAATGAACCTTAATTGATTTTGTTATTGAGGCAAAAATAGTATGATAATGTCCTGATTCTGCTTGTGATGGATATATATATATATTCTTTAACTTCCAAACTTTCAATAAAGTATGTTACATGCTACATGTAGGTCACATGCACAATTGCCCCATATTCTTATATTTTACTTTTTCCAAATCTGTATTTTATTTTTACTCTTATCCCATGAAAAGATAGGCTTACAATTACGTACATCATCGTATACTTTGCAAGGTGGATTCTTTTGCCAAATAATTTGAGAGAATAAGATTTAAAATATTCAACTACACAACAATGTTTCATTTTATATATATACAATCATATATGTTCATTTTGATCTTATATACAATTCTCCCCTCTTTTCTTTGATTGTGAAATCACACAATGGGCTTGACAGGAGTAACACAACAGGTGAACACTGTATATCAGGGCTCACGCTAGCAGGCGACTGGGGGCGAAGAAGTCGCTTTTCGTCCATCACTTCGCTTTGCCCGATGGTTAAAAACGATATCTAGTCGCCTAGTGTTCACCATAGTCGCTTTCGTCAATAGCAATTTTCTATTTTACCTAGTCGACTTAAACAGCAATTTTTCATTTATAAGTAAAGAAATTCAGACATAAACAATTTATTTCTTAAGAAAAAAGTGAAAGCATGGATTTTACAGATTGGTTGTATGTTATTTCATACAGACAACTTTTATCACTTCGGTCCTCGTACTTGAGAGCGTACATCAAAACATTCTAATTTTCGCAAACTAAGGGCATGGTAACTTAATTAAAAAGGGCATCGAGTGCGCAAAATCTATAAAAGGGCACCTATAATATGCTGCAGAAAACAAAAAGTATAAGGTATTATACCAGTTCAATAATCACTATATGGAACACAAGTTGTATTTTAACCTTATTTTAACCATATTTAGAAATTATTGTACATGTTCTTGATGTTGGTTGGAAGTTATTTAGTCTCATTGACTGTTCCTCTGGTATCTTTCGCCTCTTTTAAATAGTTACAAAAAGAGGTTCTTTTAAGTGCACACCAAAGTGCTCCTAAGTAAGGAGTTTTAAAAATATAACAGGTGAAACAGGAGATGATATATTGATGCAATAATACATTGCATACAAGGCAGAAGGTATTAACAGTTGTTGGTTGGAAGTTATGTAGTCTCATTTAAATAGTTACAAAAAGAGGTTTTTTTCCTTAAGTGCACACCAAAGTGCTCCTAAGTAAGGAGTTTTAAAAATATAACAGGTGGAACAGGAGATGATATATAGATGCAATAATACATTGCATACATTGCAGAAGGTATTAACAGTTACTTTTTCCCTTCAGAAAGGCATTTGTTAAGTGCTCCTATTAAGGATTATAAATACAAGTAGTAAAACAGGAAGTGTCTATGTTCAAATACGAATTTCTTTAAATTTCATACTGACCATACTCTGGGTTATGAAACAAAACACTTTTTTTACCAATTTAATCCAAACTATGTATACCTTTAAAATTGTTTCACAATTCATTTTAATTTTATGCCTACTTAAATAAAGTGTTTCAGGTGAGCATGCTGTACATAAACAAATGGATAACATGTGGACATTTTCATTCTGTATTAAATATCTAGTGTTTGTTTAATTATCTTAAATCACCTCATTAACAGAGGTGATAAACTGCCAAAGGCAAGGTACTTTATCCCATTGTCAGTTGATTAGAGTGTTACACAATCTGACAGGTAACAATTTTAACGGAAATGCCGATGGGCATTTTGAAATTTTATTTTGTAAAGGCTTCTATTTAGGCATTTTCGAGACAATGGCGTCATCCAAAGAAGTGAAAAAGGGCATGGCGTCTATCCATTCTAAACATGCTTGGGGAAACACTAGATAATAACTACGGACACACGAATTGCACAGCTGACAGAAGAATAATGATCCCAAAAGGAAAATTACACATAAACACGCAATAACATACTTTGGGTTAGATCCCATTGCTTAATGTATATATTTCCATTTATATGCATTGTTTCAATTTATTGATTAAGGCAGCAACCATTTGATTTTGGGGGGCTATGGATTTTTTTCCGGACAAACTTTTTTTCACCTTCGATGGAAAACAATCTATTTTTTGCGACAAGTCGAAAACAATTTTTTCTTTCAATTTTAGCATTACATATAGTGGCAGCTGAGGGTGAAACAAACAATTTTTTTTCTCGGGTCAAAAACAAATTATTTTTTCTCCAAAACTGAAACAAACTTTTTTCCAAAAATCCATAGCCCCCAAGAAAATTAAATGGTTGCTGCCTAAAGTTGCTTAACTTTGTTAAATTTAAATATCTTTTAATGAGAAACAATGAGTTTCATAAACATGATAAAAGAATAGTTTTATAATTGAATTTTAATTGATAAATGATACTTTTTTTCCTTTTGATATAACAAAAGTTCTTTTAGTGCTAGATATTTAGTTGGTAGTTTCTGACAAGAGGACTAATATAAATGTGCAACTATAAATGATTATTTATTTATTAAAGACATAAACTGAAACAACTTTAATTGTACACTCAGATTTGAATTGAACATTAAAAAATAAATAAAAGGATACATATGGCCCTTTATATTATAGAAAAACAAAACATTGTAGTGCCTCGAGCTACCGAGCACTTCTCCTTCAAATCTCACCACTTCTACCTATCAGTTTCAAAAGAGAAGTCACTTCTCCTATGATTCTGAAGTAGTGTGAGCCCTGTATATCATCTATTCCTTCAGAACAGAAATTTATGAAAGTGTGTCCTCTTGAGACTCCAGGACATTATGTTATAACATCATGGTGCTACATGTACATGATATATCTGCTCAGATTTGATAATGGAATGTATAATAATTCCTAATTTTAGAAGAAAAAGTTCTCAAATAATGGTATCCATTCACTCCCAATACTCGTTCAGACCCTATTTTTATTCAAATACCGTTTGAATTATTAGATATTTTCAGATGTTTAATTCAAAATATTTATATTTTCATTAATAGAAATTCAGGAATCTCAAAATTGAAATATTTTTGGGGGGATTTGATGAATAAAATTAAGAATGGAAATGGGGAATGTGTCAAAGAGACAACAACTCAACCAAAGAGCAGAAAACAGCTCAAGGCCACCAATGGGTCTTCAACACAGCGAGAAAATCCCGCACCGGAGGCAGCCTTTAGCTGGCCCCTAAACAAAAATGTATACGGGTTTAGAGAAATGGATGTCACACTCCAAAGACTGTATGGACCATTGGACAAACCAATTGACTTTTAACTTAGATTACATCTTATCTTCCTCTTGCCTCTAATCAAGCAACGTTTAGATTTTTAAACAAGTAAATGATATATATGTTTGGGATTTTTAACCTATTTATTGACCCTGCTTTATCATGTTTATACACTTCAATTAGTCATTCTTGAACTTTTGTTGTTGACATATCAACAATTTCTAGTTTTATTAAAAGCTGTTACAGTTATCTGTGTTAAAAGATACAATAGAAAACTATGGACTGAATGGGATTAACATGTTATTGATTTTGGATCAGGAGTTGATCAGTACCGTAGTGATTGTCATAATCTGGTCTTGATATCCGTCACCGTTTGTGTTACCATATATAAAATAACTCAAAATACTCATGCAACTTCCAACACCCATAGCAAACATCAAACTTACTACTCGCTAATGTTTGGGGACGTAGGAGGCATATTTTAACGTATTTTTATAGCCGGTCTTTCAGAAATGTGTTTCCCTGGGTGGACCGAATGACGTCATGTGCGGACAGCTTTTCGTTCTGCAGTGAAGACATAAGAATTTCCGGATGCTGGAACTCTTCGAGTTACACGAAATTTCTCAAATATAATCATTACATTATTTATTAAAAAATAAGTTTCAATAAAACTGAAAATGTTGTATTTTTCCCTACTATATTTATGGGAATATAATCAGCTGCTCAAAGTTCACTATAGGTCAGAGGTCAGATTTAGAAACTGCATCAGATAAAGATGACATTATTTGAGACGATCTGTTTGATGTCAGCAATATTTGCAGCTGTTTACATTTACACAACCAAAAATTCTAACAGAAAATCAGTTGAAGATTTCCTATCAGGTTTTCTAATGATAAAACAAGGTAAAAAGAAAAAAGGCTCAGAAGGGAGACAATTTTCAGCTATTTTTTCTAGAAAACACTTTTGTTTTAAACATTAAACATATACTAATGTGTAGTGCATTACATTTCTTAATATCAATATATGTAAATTAAAAAATTCCACAAGGGTTTTATAAATGAAGTTTATAGATATAGGAAGATGTGGTGTGAGTGCCAATGAGACAAGTCTCTCCATCCAAATAATAATTTATAAAAGTAAACCATTAATATATATATAAATGTTTACTTTGTAAGATGTCATCTTATATTCATTTAAAGTTGAATAATTTAAACTTGCTAATTCAAACATTATTAATATTTAAACTTAAATAGGTAGGTGTAGGCGGACAAAAGAAAAAATAGTAAAAAGAAATATAAGGATACAAATTAAATTATGAATATTTATTAAATAACATCTGTGTGGTATAAATTTAATTTAGAATTCTTTGACATATCTAAATTGATAGCTTTTAGTCATGTTTCCTATGATTGAACTAGTTAAAATTGTTTTGAAAAATTTAATTATTTTTCAGTTAAACCTACTGTCTGACCCTTAGTTTTATCAGCATGTTTACTGACAGATACTCAGGTTTTTTTTTTTCTTATAGTAGTAGGATTGATGTTTGTTATATTCTTTTTAACCCCCTTTACTGACGAATAAAAATACACCTACATGAGGGGTTCAAAAGGTTTTTTGCCAGAATATCAAGAACTATAAGAGATTACACATTCCAAAATAAATATCACAAGGACCATATACACTATGGTTTTGCATATGCATATGATTATGAAGAACAAGTTTCTGAATTGTAGAGTCCATAGAAATTTTCTGATGAGAATTAAGCAAAAAGTGTTACGTCATCAAGAGTGGCATCTTCAGGGTCTTTAAACATATTGCTTATTCTGTAAAATTTCAAGTTATTTTATACATGTTTAAAATAATTTAAAATAGCAATTATATAAGGATCAAAGGTAATTGTTTCAGGTACAAACTACCGGTATAAATAACTTCAATTCTTAATTTAATCAAAGATATAGATACTTTATTTGCTAATCAAAGCGCCACAAGGAGCAGAATAGTTACAATTGAATCATACATAAATAAATATAATATATCAAATAAAGAAATTACAATGATTTGTTCTAATTTTTCTTGATTATAATAACAAGAGGCTCTCAAGAGCCTGAATCGCTCACCTGTATTTCAGAGGAGAAGATTTTTAAATGTTAGCAAACTTGATAAACAAATTGTGTAAAATTGTCTTGAAAGGCAATAACTCCTTAAGGGGTCAAGTGACATTTTGGTCATATTAACTTTTTGAAGATCTTACTTTGCTGAACATTATTACTGCTTACAGTTTATATATATATCTATAATAATATTCAAAATAATAACAAAAACTGCAAAATTTTGTTAAAACAACCATTCGGTGGCAGCAACCCAACAATGGGTTGTTCCATTCTGTCTGATAATTTCAGGGCCGATAGATCTTGACCAATGAAACAATTTTACTCCATGTCACATTTGCTCTAAAAGATTTAGTTTTTGAGATATAAGCCAAAACTGCATTTGACCCTAATGTTCTATTTTTAGCCATGGCAGCCATGTTTGTTGATGGATACAAACTTGGATACAATTTATAAACAAGATACCCTAAGGAACATTTAGTTAACATGGTTAAAGTTTGAAGGTAATTAGCCCAGTAGTTTCAGAGGAGAAGATTTTAAATGTTAGCGAACTTGAACAAATTGTGTAAAATTGTCTTTAAAGGGCAATAACTCCTTAAGGGGTCAATTGACAATTATGGTCATATTCAACTTTTTGTAGATCTTACTTTGCTGAACATTATTGCTGCTTAATGTTTATATATATCTATAATAATATTCAAAATAATAACAAGAAACTGCAAAATTTTGTTAAAACTACCAATTCGGTGGCAGCAACCCAACAATGGGTTGTTCGATTAATCTGATAATTTCAGGGCCGATAGATCTTGACCAATTAAACAATTTTACCCTGTCACATTTGCTCTAAAAGATTTAGCTTTTGAGATATAAGCCAAAAACTGCATTTGACCCTTATGTTCTATTTTTAGCCATGGTGGCCATGTTTGTCAATGGATCAAAACTTGGATACAATTTATAAACTAGATACCCTAAGGAACATTTAGTTAAAGTTTGAAGGTATTTGGCCCAGTAGTTTCAGAGGAGAAGATTTTTGAAATAGTTTACGACGACAAACGACAACAGACGGCGACAACAGACGGCGACGACAGACGACGGACGACGACGGATGCAAAGTGATGGCATAAGCTCACATGGGCCCTTTGGGCCCCGTGAGCTAATAATTATTATTTATATGTCTACCAATGTCTACCTGCATGACCTTCAAGATTTCTAAGGAAAGTGATATTTCAATAGTCCCAAAAGACTAAACTTTGACCTCATATGGGTAATTTTGAAAGATAATTTGATGAAAAAAAATGTTGTGGTCAAGCAGATGACAAAAAAAAAAATTCTGAATCCAGATTTTCCCCATACCTTATAGTGTTAAATTTTGAAAAAAATAATTTGATTGATAGAGTAGAAAAACTAAAAAAAAAAGTTCAGCGTGAAAAAAATTTCTGATTCAAACAAAAACCATAACCCCTTGAAGTTAAATGGTTGCTCCTTAACTAAGTTTTAATTCAAAAATCAGTTTAATATGTGGCACTCGACACTAAGCAAAAACTGTGTTCCTACTACACTCACAGAATGAAGATAACAATTATCAATTTGAATTATAATTTACATATTGAGATAAATAATGAACATGCAAGTTGTCAGTAAAATTGAGAATGGAAATGGGAATGTGCCAAAGAGACAACAACCCGACCACAGAACAGACAACAACAGAAGGTCACCAATAGGTCTTCAATACAGCGAGAAATTCCCGCACCGGGCGTCCTTAAGCTGGCCCCTAAACAAATATATATACTAGTTCAGTGATAATGGACGCCATACTAAACTCCAAATTATACACAAGAAACTAAAAGTAAAAATAATACAAGACTAACAAAGGCCAGAGGCTCCTGACTTGGGACAGGCGCAAAAATGCGGCGGGGTTAAACATGTTTATGAGATATATTTGTTCCGCCTAACAGAAGTTCCACTGGAAACTTTGTTATAAACAATGTCATAATATCTATTCCTGTTGGAACAAATATTCTATACCATTTATTCCGTTAGGAACATATACTGTAATATTTATTCCTGTGGAAAAGTATTCCAGAATATTATTTCCTTTTGGAACTGATATTATGAAGGAACTTCTATTCCGTGACACATGTGACTGTGGGATTGACACCACTTACATAACAAAGAAAAGATCTGCTTACATATGTAGATAACTGATGAACATCTCCTTACGTGTTATAAAAATGAAAACAAAGATGTATTATGATGTACAAATTTGCATGTTGCTAAAAAGAAAGTATAGAGCTATAAATTTGAAGAACTAAGACGAAAAAGTGGCAATTATACCCCATCTCCTTATATTTTGTAGAATGAAGAAAAGGAACACTATGATGTAGCTATAGTGGGAGCAGGACCAGCAGGGTCAACATGTGCTTATTTTCTGGGTAAGTTAAGAATTGGATCAATTTAGACTATGCCGTACTTTTAAATAAATAAATGTTTGCCTTATGTATAGCTGTCTGATTGGTACAAACTACATTATATATAAAATGTATTTTTATACGACTGCAAAAATTTTGCAGTCGATATTGGTATGACGTTGGCGTCGTCGTCATCGTAGTCGCCGTCTTCGTCGTCCAAGACACATTGGTTTTGCACAATAACTTTAGTTTAAGTGAATGGATCTCTATGAAATTTTACCATAAGGTTCAATACCACAAAAGGAAGGTTGGGATTGATTTTGGGGTTATGGTACCAACAGTTAAGGAATTAGGGGCCCAAAGGGGCCAAAATAAGCTTTTTGTTACTTCCAGACAATAACTTGTGTGTTAGTGTATGGATCTCTCTGACATTGTACCACAAGGTTCCATATCACAAAGGGAATGCTGGGATTGATTTTGGGGTAATTGCCTCAAAATTTTAGGAATTGGGGCCAAAAGGGCAAAAACAAGCATTTTCTAGTTTCATGACAATAACTTGTATGTAAGTGTATGGATCTTTCTGAAATTGTACTACAAGGTTCCATATCACAAAGGGAAAGCTGGAATTGAGTTTGGGGTAATTGCCCAAAACTTTTGGAATAAGGGGCCAAAAGGGCCAAAATAAGCATTTTCTAGTTTCCAGACAATAACTTGTGTTCAAGTGTATAGATCTCTGAAATTGTACTGCAAGGTACAATACCACAAAGGAAGGCTGGGATTGATTTTGGGGTAATTGCCTCAAAATTTTAGGAATTAGGGCCAAAAAGGCAAAAACAAGCATTTTTCTAGTTTCAGGACAATAACTTGTGTGTAAGTGTATGGATCTTTATGAAATTTTACTACAAGGTTCCATATCACAAAGGGAAAGCTGGAATTGAGTTTTAGGGTAATTGCCGTAAAGGTTTAGGAATTTGGGGCCAAAAGGGCCAAAAACAAGCATTTTCTAGTTTCAGACAATAATTTGTGTTCAAGTGTATGGATCTCTCTGAAATTGTACTGCAAGGTACCATACCACAAAAGGAAGGCTGGGATTGAGTTTGGGGTAGATGAATCATAAGGGATTTCAAAAATTGGGGAGGATTTTTTCCCTTTTTTTCCTTTTTTTTCTTTTAAAATTTTCCATTATAAGTTGGTTATTTTGATTTATATATAAAAGCAAATAATAATGATATGGTTTGATTTCATCAAAATTTGAAATATTGGGGTTCTTTGATATGCTGAATCTAAACGTGTATTTAGATTCTTAATTTTGGTTCCGTTTTCAAATTGGTCTACATTAAGGTCCAAAGGGTCCAAAATTAAACTTAGTTTGATTTTAACAAAATTGAATTCTTGGGGTTCTTTGATATGCTGAATCTAACCGTGTATGTATTTAGATTTTGGATATTGGACCATAATAGGTCAATTAAAAATTTTTAAGTTCTTAGACCACATTCATTCTGTGTCAGAAACCTATGCTGTGTCAAATATTTAATCACAATCCAAATATCAGAGCTGTATCAAGCTTGAATGTTGTGTCCATACTTGCCCCAACTGTTCAGGGTTCGACCTCTGTGGTCGTATCAAGCTGCGCCCAGCAGAGCATTTTATTTACACTTACATCAACACTGAATTACCTAGTGCCTTATTTTCATTTAAGGAAAAAGAAATAGATGTATTGAAAACACTTTAAAGTACTTTTTTTTTTATTAAAGCACAGAAAGGATGGAAAGTGCTGTTACTGGAGAAAAAGAAATTTCCTAGAGATAAATATTGTGGAGATGCTGTGTGTAGAACTGCTATAGAAATATTGATAGAGATGGGAGTTTATCAACATTTGATCAAAGAGAACAAGGCACATGTTGTATGTATTCACCAGTATAATTATAGGTAGCAAGAAACCAGTCATTATATTTACACAGTTGGCTTTTTTATCATGTATAAAAGGGGTAAACATCAGTCACAAACCAACCCAAGGTCACAAAAACATCTGGAGGTCAACATACAGTCTTCAACAACAAACAAATGTCTATACAGTATGTCAAGCTCTAAAAGAAAGGCAGAAAATATAACTTCAGAAGGGTAAGCAGATCCTGCTCCTGCTCTAAATCACCCCAACTCTTTATTGTACTTAAATAAATTTGTGATTTCCAAAGGTTTTCTAGCATGTCTAATTAATCAAAATTTATTATGTTTTTCTCAGGTAGAGCGTGGGGGTTTATGTAGTCCTGGAGGATTAAGCTATATTGGAGGAAGAAAAACAAAATTTGGAGAAATACCAGCAGCCATTGCTTGTAAAAGAATCTTATTAGATGAGAGTATTGCCATGGCAGCAAAAAGGTACATTTGTTTTAAAAAGCATGTGCTATGTTTCAAATTGAAAAATAAGCAGTCATTGCATTTATACAATTTATAATATATTGTTTAATGTTACATCTCTTTTTGGAAACATAATCGTGCAAACTGTTTATTTATATAGTACACACACATATACACAGATATAAATCTGAAAATTTAGATTAGATTTAAATTTTTTGAACTGAAAGATTTTTGTTTTCCCACAGCAAAATTCTAAATTTTTAAGTTGCTTTCATAATGATATAGTAGTTACTGTAAATTTAGAAATTATTGCGATGTTTTTATTAATGCAAAATATGCAACAGTACAAGGTTAACAATAATAATAACACGCATGCCTAATTTCAGTTGTGATTTTCTTTTTTTTGAAATCGCATTAATTAGATCTCAAATTTTAGCAGTAATCAGTGATTCACAATTATGAATGTACGCATAAATATCTGAATTTACAGTATTTGTCTTTGAGTATGCATTTTAATCGTGTTTGCTTATTGCATGAAATGTATACACTACAAACAAATTGTATTAAAAAGTACTTAGATATTCAACGACCTGCATTAAAATTTTTTAAAATTCTCGTCATTGATATTTCAAATTTTATACTGTTCCAAATAGAAAAAAAATTTTTAAGGATGGGGACAGATTTAAAAGAGAACTGGCCAGTGACAGAAACTAAATTTGATGAAGATACTGCACTATGGACTGTATACAAATACGGTACAACAGACACATTAACCTCCAGGGTAACTAAATGTTATGAATAGAAGCAGGCATGGGGTAAACATAAATGATAAAGCAAACCAGAGACACAAAAAAAACCCCACGACATCTAGTGGTCAATTTATAGTCATTAAAAATAGACAAGTATTTATACAATATGTCAAGCTCTCAAACATCTCAGCTCTAAATTATACATATATTTTTCATCCAAAAACACTAAGTTCTTAAGAAAATCTGGTAAATTCAAAAATTATTGCATGCATTTATTTATGGGATTTTTGAAGAATGGACAAAGATGTGAGATAAATTATTGCGATTTCAGGAAAATCTGCATATAGATATATGAATCAGATATCAAAAATGTGAGATCTAATATAATTGCAATACTCACCAAGTTGGCATTAATAAAAACCTTGCAATAATTTCTGAATTTACTGTACTTGAATTTAAAATGTATATTAAGAATAAAAACTTTGGATTTTAAAATACAGTGAAACCTGCCTTTATTAAACACCTTTCAGTACTGAAAATTTTCATAAAAATTAATTGTTTTTTATTGTTTTTTTGGTCACAAATGAGGTCACTTAAAATTATGCTGTAAAAATCCATGCTTCTGTTATCTTTTATGTAGGTGTTGGTATGTTCTGATGGTGCCCCTTCAAGACTTGCCACAAAATTAGGTTTAGTGACACGTCCACCAGATAGCACATGTTCCAGAACATATGTAGAAGGTGGTACACATAAATTTGATGCTGATGGTGTAGTATTTTATAATAAAGAATTATTGCCAGGTAATTCACAGACTCCTCAGGAAACTTTCCTTAAAATCCTAATAGGCCAAAATATTTAGTATTTTTGGGAGTTTCCACTTAATTCTATTTTAAATGTTTACGTTTCATACATGCAGTTTAAAACTAAAATGTAGCTTACCTGATCTATAGGTTATCATAGGTCCATATGACCTATTGTCATCACTTTTCATCTTATGTATATTCTTCCTCCTCTCATCCTTCCCTTGTTAAATTATTAACATTTGATCATATTACATTATCAACTTGGCGAGCTAAACAGACTTCTTTGCTACTCTTACGATTAGTTACATTCATAGTTGAGCTTTGCTCATTATAAATTTTACCAGGACAAAATCTGATATTTGAAAGGTTTTCTGTCACTAAAGAATATCAAAATTATTTTCATTTAATATTCATTATTATTTGTTTTTTTTCCATTATGCCACTCTAAGTTGCTATTTCATAACTTATTATGAGATATTAAGAAATGCCCACCTCTGGGTGCAGGATTTTCTCGCTGCTTTGAAGACCCATTGGTGGCCTTGGGGTGTTTTCTGCTCGTTTGGACGGGTTGTTGTGTCTTTGACACATTTCCCATTTCCATTCTCTATTCTTTTACTCCTTTTAATTGTTTTTCTTTATATGTTTGTCTCTATAGGTTACTCAGCATTATTTAGGCATCCTAATGATGTATTGAGCTACTGTGTAAATGTCATTCCTGGAAATCCTAAAGTAGTTCCGGAAAAGTTGGACTATTGGCATAATTGGTTAATGAAAAAAGACCAAAACATTAGCAGAGCACTTGGGGATAACTTCAAAATGGAAAAAATGAAAACTGGTCAGTTGTACTACTTGATATTTTCATTGTTGTGTATGTAAAAAATTATCAAAAATAAGTTGCCTTTAAAATTTGTATGTATTTAAAGATGTTTATATGTTTTGTATTTGAAGGCTTTGTAATAATTTCATCTTTTATAGCATTTTGGCAAAATCTATAAGTTTTAAAAAGAAACTGAATAATTTATCACACAATCTATATTTTATAGCTAGTTTAAGACTAGGTGGAGAAAAACGTACATATGATGACCACGTTTTAGTAGTGGGTGATGCTGCAGGAATGATTGACCCGATGACAGGTAATGCAACAATAAATACAATTTCAATACCTGAAGTTGTTTAAACACTTATCTCGAGTTTTACTAACGACCGCTATTCCAAAGGCAGGTGTCATGTCACATGTGCATTGAATTAGTCTCATCTTTGATAGTATAGCAGCATCTGTCACAAAGTATCAGTAGGTTCTTCTGACTTACATTTGTCCTCACTGACTTATACATTTACTAAGTTAAACATCTGATTTATTGATTGTTGGTGTTTATGCCACTTTTAACACGCTTGGTTATATCACAGCAGCCAGTTTTTATAGGTGGAGAAAGCTGGAGTAGCAGGAGAGAGCCATGACCTTTGGCAGAAACACTGGCAATCCTACTAGTCAATTAAGATTGAGTCAAATGCACCTGCCAAAAGTGGGGTTCAAATTCACAACCTCAGGTAACTGATCACTGTAGATGAGCCACGAAGACCTCAATTTATACATCTGAGCTCACATTTAAGATACTAAGTGACTAATAATTATATTAGTAGGTGTTTTATTGGAAGTAGAGCAGCCTCCTGCAAAAAGTAAAGTTGCAAGAAGTCAAAATTTAGTGTACATTTTAAGGAGTTTAATAAGAGAATAAAGGTTTTAGTCTTGTAATTGACTGCTCCATAGGTAAAATGGCTGATTTAAAAATTAAAAAAAATGCAACAAAGAAAACTTGTTTTCATGTACATATCATATATGTAGTAATGTGATAATGTGATTTACTAGAAAAAAAGTGACACGTGCCACGAAAATGAAACCTTGAAGTAAAAACTACTTTTTTCTACTTTCTGTTTGCTGTTTATACTAGTCAGTGCCGCTTCCAGTAAACATGATATCTTTCCACTTTCCTCAGGTTTGATGTCCCAAAAAAGATGCAGCATTTAAATTATCTTTATATAGCTGTTTCAAATTCAGTATAAACTTTTAATCTAACATTAAAACATTTAGTTCAGGAAAAAATTCAGAAAAAATGGACTATTTTATTTCACCTATGTTTTGACACACACCACCAACTGGTGTTGTAATGCAAGACTGGTACCTAAAAAAAAATTACAGTTCCAAAATTTACTGACAGTATACTTGCATTTTGCTTTCACTAATTTATGAGTACAATACTTTTGATGACTGATTCACAAAGTTTTAGAATAGTATTTATTAGATAACTTTTTGTGTACAGGTGAAGGAATACACCATGCCATGGAAGGAGGTAAAATAGCAGCCATTTTTCTGGATGAAGCATTGAATCATGGGAATTATGATGCAGAATGTATGAAGATATTCCATCAGCGATGGATGTCTAAATTTGGAGATGATTTTAAATGGTAATAATTATTCTGAACATCTCCTAGTGCAGGCAAAGCCTATGTAAGCCCTCTTTATAAAACAAGGTACAATATATTACATTCAAACAAAACAACACATACACAAACATAATGACAACATAGAATTATTTTTTAAAACTACCTCATAGCTAACTGGAAGGATGCTTCAAATAGTTAACTCAAATAAAAATTATAAATATTCTATGAATGCTTCAAATAATAGTTAACTCAGAAAAAAAGTTATTAATGTGCTGTTCAATTTGTAGTATAAATGTCCATTTTCTTTCAATATTTTCTTTATTTTAGTTGTTTTCTTCAATTTTGTTTCATACAAATGTAGGTTTCACAAATAGTTCAAGGTAATTAATATAGCTTTATATCAAATCCAGAAAGTTTTTTCCAACTTAAGGAACATTCTAAAATTTCAAAAAGGACTCATGAAATTTGAAAAGATTATGCAAACAACTGTGATCTGCTATTTTAAACACTATTTCTTTGTTGTTTCAACATTCTGAATCGGCCATTTCAGACAAATTTTGTAAATTTGCAAACATTGAAGGTTGCAGCTGTCTCAAACAATATTCGCATATTGTTACAACTTATCATGTGACTTGTCATACACGTCTATGGTATTCTATTAAATAAATAAATTATAATGTACATATTACCTATACTTCTTATAATATGTCTTTTTCTTTAGATCTAGGGTATTCTGTAAGGGGATGTTACAATTTCCAATACTGGTACTTATTATGTAACTTAATGTAAAAATAAGATGTTGTATGATTGCCAATTAGACAACTTTCTACTAAAGACAAAATAGATGTAAGCAACTATAGGTCACTGTATGACTTTCAACAATGAGCAAAACCCATACAGTATAGCAACCTATGAAAGGCCCAGACATGAAAAAAAATTATTACAATTGGAAAAACAAGAAAACCAAAGGCCTGATTTATGTACATAACAATTAAACGAAAAAAACAATTATAATATACAGCAACAAACAACAACCACTGATTTACAGGTGACTTTTCCCTTTAGGTCTATGGTATTCAGTCAGATGATATACAAATTCCCCATACTCCTTGATGCGTCTACAGCTGCGCTGCAGAGAAAGGGAGATAAATTTGTTGCCAAATGGGCCGATATAATGACAGGTAATTATTACTTCAGTAAATACTATCCAACTAACCCATTGGTGGCCTCGGGCTGTTTTCTGCTCTTTGTTCGGGTTGTTGTCTCTTTGACACATTCCCTGTTTCCATTCTCAATTTCTCAATTTTATTAATGGTACAGTTTTCTTGGACTTTTGAAATTTGAAATTTCCACTGGAAGGTATCTCAACAAATATTGGTTTGAATTCTCACAATTATGATCTTTCTGGCAGCTCCAACTGAATGAAAGTGTACATATCAATATGATAAATCAGTTAAATTTGCATGTGTACTTTGGTATAAAATTATTGACAAATCATTTAGTATATTTACATATAAATTTTTTTTGCTGTTTTGGATGTTGTTGTTATGATTTTTTGTTTGCTTTAATTACCATAAACATTTAGGCTAAAAATTTGAAAACAGTTATCATTGACATGGTCAAAAAGTCAAGGTCACAACAACAATTGATAGACTGAATTCTTTTAAGCATAAATAATGCTTCTCTTTAGAAGAAGACAGCAATTGAACTCACAGCACTATAAATACTGTAAATTCAGAAATTGCATGCATTTATTTTTGCGATTTTTGAAAAATTAACAAAAATGCGAGTTTAATTATTGTGATTTTAGGAAAAACAACATAAAGATATATATATTTGTTATCAGGATGCCAGTTCTTATTATTGCGATACTCAAGTAGTCACATTTTTCGCATTAATAAAAACCTCGCAATAATTTCTGAATTTACAGTACACTGATATTTGGCTAAAATTTAGGTTCCATAAAATTTCTGCTGAAAGATTTCCCATATTTAGACGTATTGGCCTGACTCTTAAAATCCTTAATTTTACAAACTGAATACTACAAAACAGATATTTAAAATGACGTTTAAGCACATATATACTCAATCAAAACTATAGTTAATTATATTACAACAGTATGTCATGTATTAGAGATGAATAAAGGTCCTCTTGTTCTGAAAATCCGCTTTGGAGTTTTTTAAAATTTAGCAGGTATGCATATCTCTTATTAGCTGGGTTTCTATGAACTGGTATGCCTCCAAACACTTTATGTACTTATACATGTTTATCTTTACCATATATCTCATTTAATCATTTTAAGAAACATTACATAACTTAATTTTTCAGGCCGAGTTCCAAAGATCTACATGTTAAAACCAGAATTCTCATTTACAATTACATATGAATTGGTTCGATTAATATTGCAGCGACTCAAAGGATCAAACGGCAAACAGAAGAAAGCAGAATAAATTGGACAACAATTGACAACATTATAAAGAATTTCAATCAGTATTATGAACATGTTTTTAGTTTTTATTGTGTAAGATTTTTATGAACCTTTTGCCCATCATTGCCAATGAAAAGTACTCAGAGTATACTTTAATTTTTATATACATTTTATTTATTTATTATGTGCCTTAAAGGTTACAGAGAATTGTTGAATTTGATTATAATGTTAGAATATTTATTGTTACTTGACAGAGATGTTATAGAATAACATTGTTTTTGCATTCCATGTATAATTTATATGTTGCCTGGTCAATACTTTTACATTGTAAATCCTATTTTATGTTATTTGATTGGTCGATATGATTCAGAGATGTTATAGAATAACATTGTTTGGCATTCCATGAATAATTTTTATGTTGCCTGGTCAATACTTTAACATTGTAAATCCTATTTTATGTTATTTTGATTGGTCAATACGATTTAGAGAAGTTATAGAATAACATGGTTTTTGCATTCCATGTTTAATTTGTGTGTTGCCTGGTCATCAATACATTTAAATTGAAAATATATTTTTATATTATTTTGTCTGGTGAATATTAAAACTTCTGTTATTAATGTTATTATGTCTTGTCAATACCATTGAATCTATTTTATGATATTATGTCTGGTGAATATCAATAATTCTCTTCTATGTAATATTTTCTCATCAGTACAATTAAATCTATTTTCTGTAATACTATAAAATTTAGAATGGAAACAGGGAATGTGTCAAAGAGACAACAACCCGACCGATTAGCAGAAAACAGCCCAAGGCCACCAAAGGGTCTTCAACACAGCGAGAAAACAAAATGTGTACTAGTTCAGCGAAAATGGACGCCACCTTAATTTCAACTTATGAATAGGAATGAAAAGAGATATGGAGAATACATCAAGGAGGCAGCAATTGGACAATACAAAAAAACTAGAAATGACATCATGAGGACGTACTAGAGGTTAATCTAGAAATAGAATGCTAAAATGCTCTAGATACTCCTCTCTGAGTATATCAAACTTTAGTTAATTTAAATTCATAAAACAGTGTATATGGCAGTTGAAAAGGTTTGCATTTTGAAAAAAATATGGAAATATACCAATTCGGATGAGATATTTAAAATATGCCAATGGAGTAATTAGAACTCCTAAAATAAAACATAGGAAATCTATAAGTTGGCACATTGCCCATTGATAAATAACAAATAAGGACACATAGTTAGTTGTAGCATCACCAAACCATGTTTATACAATTACATGAAGAAATACTGAATGAGGCATAATTTCTATACTGTAAATTCAGATATTATTGTGATGTTTTATTATTGCGAAAAATGCGACAGGGTTATAATTGCAATAATTCAAAACGCATTTTGAAATTTTTATATGAATTTAATAGGATTTTTCTCAATATCGCAAAATTAAAATCGCATTTTAGTCTAAAATGACAAAATTGCAATAATAAATGCTCACAATAATTTCTGAATTTACAGTAATCTTACAGGACAGAAATGTACAGTCAATGAAATATCAAAAGTGAAGCAAGATGCTGATAATTTTCCTCACTGAAATGCACCTCAACATACATAATCCTACATCTTAATACAAGACCAGAAATATAAAGCAAGTAAAGCTAACAAAGTAGGGTAAAATGACCTTCTTTTACCATGTTATATTTCAACTCAGTGTCAGTAAAGTGAAGGTTTTCGTTCTGACAGATGATTCAACATCTTGGTACTCAAATTATTTACTAAGGAAATTTTGACCATTAGTCAAATTGGTGTGGAAATTATAGCAAACTTAAAACCATATTTTTCTTGAAGTTGGCTGAGTCACTACATTGCTCTAAAACTACCATCAAAGTCCAGTTGATCCTACAATTTATAGTCAATAAGATATGAACATTGGTTTAGATTTGAACCCAAGTATAATTAATGTAATGTGAAAAGTAAGTAAAAAAGGCATAAGATACCAAATGGACAAAAAGACTAACGACAGTCTACAAAGCAGTACACAGAAAACTTAAATCTGAGCAACACATATCCCACCAAAAAACTGGAGCTGATGTCAGGTACTCTGGAAGGATAAACAGATCCAGCTCAAGTAGTGGCACCTGTCATGTTGCTTATGGTAAGTAAATAACCCAGTGATAAGTTACATTACGGGATGTCACAATTGAGGAATCAATTACACAATTGTTGCTTGGATCCAGACCGTATGAAAGAGTATTATGCAAGTTAAGATAGTTGAAAATTTTTCAATACCTTAGAAATGAACCTTAATGTTTTTATTATATAATATAAATTAAAAAAATTACAACTAGAGGCTCTAAAGAGCCTGTGTCGCTCATCTTGGTCTATGTGCATATTCAACAAAGGACACTCTCCAACATTGTAGACAATTATAGAATTCATGACAAAAATCTCTGTTTTGTTGATCTTGGATTGCTGATCATTTAGTCTGTTTAGTTTCTCTCCATCTTCTTTAGTTTTTGCTCAAAACACAAAAGAGGGTAAAAAAATCCTCATTTAAGTTTGAGCCAAGTTTGGATAAATTTGACCGTTTAGTTTCAGAGGAGAAGATTTTTGTAAAAGTTAACAATGACGGACAACGACATCAAGGGAGGACGCCAAGTGATGAGAAAAGCTCACTTGGCCCTTTGGGCTAGGTGAGCTAAAAATGTGCAACATCACTGATTTTTGCTTGTATTATTTCTGATCAGATGAGTATTTACTATTTTCTCAAAACATATTTAATAACTAATAACTTTAAAATGCCTGTACAATTAACTTTTTAAGGTTAGGTCAATATCATAACATCACCGTTTAGTTTGAGAAACGCCAAAAAATGCACTTTCATTGGTATATTAACCTTTAGCCCCAATCCCGCCTGTAGGCGTGATGGCGACAACCATTCTTTGATGGCCCGTATGACCCTCCATACCTTTTTGAACTGCCCCAGCTGAACTGTCATGATAGCAGGGACTTCAACCAAGCAGTTCATGGTCCATAAACTCTTCTCAGATGTCTGTTCATGAAAATATGGCACTTTGAAAGCCGTTTAAGAGTTCAAAATCGGAAAAAACGTGAAAAGTAGCCAAAATCAGGTGGGGGTGGGCATCTTTTGATGGCCACTACGTCACTGGTAGTGACTGTAGGTATAAACTATTATCATATAAACTGCATGCATAGGTGGTACAGGAACACAACGAGGTATAATATGGCCAATAGAAATCTAGTCTGTAAAATCTAGGTCACCGTTTTGTCAAAAATCCGTAAAAACGGAAATTTAGGCAGACCTGACTTGACAATAATAATTCCCCAGCAAGACACTTAAGTCCAATATACTCCCAGTTAGCATGAATGGACTGCTGTAACTATAGGGTAATACTTGAATGACAAAGAAAAACAGTCTGGTCAATGTTCACCTCTCAAGGTCGTTTTAAAATCGGAAAATAGACGGAAAATTAACATTTTTCAGTGGGGGTGGGTTCAAACCCACGAGAAAATATTCCACCTCCCACCCATGCCATCTGCCCCAAATCTCAATACATAGTTTAATAGATGAGCATCAGTTACAGCATCAAGAGTCTGCTAATTTGCATATAATTTGCATATGATTGCAAATTTTCAAAATGCCTGATTTTCCAGAAATCTCTTGGGGCGAATGAGTTAAACGAGTTTGTCGATTTCTGACGCTGGCCCTCCGACACACTGTTAAAGTAGTCCCAAGTTAAATTAACATTGATACATGCAGTTCTTCTTCTTCTTCCAAGTAAGGAACCAAATTCATATTGAATGTGTATGGTCCCGCGAAAACTTAGCGCAGTGCGGGCAAGGCAGAAGTCTTCTCAAAGTTATTTACATTTAAAACGCTTGCCAATTTACAATTAAAATTATGTACACGCTATGCTGTTTACTTCCTTCCAGATCCTTAAAAGAAATTATTTGTTTTTATTTTGTACATATTTAGGTCAGTTATTTACTTACATCTACTAAATATGTACATAATGATTCAATTACCAAAATCCCTAAAATAAATTAAGAAATATCACTTTCTTTTTGCAATTGAAAGTTAAGTACATCATTACTATTTTTAACCAGATTTCCGAAGGAAAATATCGATTATTAATTTGGTGATGTACAGCGGACTGTCAGTCGGGTGGGCGGCTGCCAAACAGTGTCTGTGCATTTACCTGAAAATGCTTTGACGAAATCTTTTCAAATTTAGATATGTTGTTTCCTGTGACTAAAGGAAGGTTAAGTTCGTTTTTCACGATTTTAGCTTTTATTCTCGTTGAGTTGCAGACCTTTAAATAGCGAAAAAGTGATACTTAAGAGTGTCCATGCAATAATTTGAAAACGTTTTGACGAAATCTATTCAAATTTATAATGTTGTTTCCTGTGATTAAATGAAGGTCAGCTTCGATTTTCATGATTTTAGCTTTTATCATTGTTGAGTTGTAGACCTTGAAGTACAGAAAAGTGATTGATCTTGGCCTTTTCATTTCTGAACCCTTCAAAAATTCATTCATATTATTACTTGATCCTGATTAGGGGTCCAGATTTGCAAATATCATTTTCATGCATGAAAATCTGGTTTGCTGTCAATATGACAAAAGATATATAATTTCCATAAACATTCGATTATTTTTTCTGTCAGAATTGTGCTTTATTAACATGATTAACAGTATTGGATCAAATTCAATCTTATCGATGTCAGACTCCACCATGTTGGGATGTAGGCAACTTAAGTTAGAGACAGCCACTTTCCCCAAGTGGCAAGGTGACATCTGCAGGAAGACTATGTCACCCTACACAGACACATTATTCTAACTCCAAGCTGACGAGTCTTTGCTCTTGCTTCTTTATGCCAGGTGCTAAGTGGAGAAGCAGCAAATACCAGTTTTAAAAATTCTACGGTTTGACCCTGCCAGTGAATGAATCAACGACCTCCTGCACTCAAAGAAGGCACCCTACCACCAGATCACCGATGTCTATAAGAGATTTCTACGGTCTACATGAATGGACACATAATATATATGTAGTAAGTATACAGATGTTCAGTTAATATATCATAAGTCTGGATAAAACAAACAAACATGAGAGGAGAACACCATCTGGATTTCTGGAATTTTCAAGGTCAAACGATTCCAAAGCCACAGTTTATTGAGACATCACTATTGTATTCCTATGTGAATGATTTCAATTACGAATGAATCTAAAGAAAATAAATGGGGAATGTATCCATGGGACACAGATGATGCCCGCTTGCATATAACGTTATAAAGGGACATAACTCAAGAAAGGTAAAAGTGACACTACCCAAATTCATACTTGATCTGAGTTTTGTGGTAATAAGCATTGTGTATAAGATTCATAACATTTGGTTGAGGCAAACTTAAAATACAGAAGGGAAATGAAAATTCAGCAATTTTTCTATTTGTAAAGGGGCATAACTCTATTTTACTGTCATAGAATTTTCTGAGCACCCTGTATTTTCCTTACTTTAAAACAATATTCTCTATGCTAAAATTTCTGTTTGGTATGCCATCATTCATGATTTTTGGTGATGCTGTCTGCATTATCACTTACTCAATCAATCTTGGACCATACAATTAAGATTGGAGACTGTGTACACTTATATAATAGCACAAAGGGAGTCATAAATGTCAAAACATAAAAATCTCCCAGCACAAGTGTCTTGAAAGTATGTGCCTTAGCTGAAGATTGGCCGCACAAAGAGAATTTAAACCATAAGACAAAAACGTGTAACAATTCATGAAAATTGGACATCACTTGATATCAACTTTCATTATTTGATTTCAATATTACACAAAACTTTGCAAAGGCTTGTCACTCGTTATGAAACATTTAAGTATAAATTGGGCCAGAAAAACATAACACAAGAAAAACATTTCTAATATTTCTATAAGAAATAATTTAGTGATATATCAGTTACATTTCATTATAACAATCTCACAGATCCTAAAGGAAGTTCACCATTACAGTACTGGCCTGCAATATACTTTGTTCTATAAAATTAGTTCAATAAACATAACTTCAATCAAATACACAAGCTACCTTTAAGTTAGTTCAATAAACATAACGTCAATAAAATACACAAACTAATCAGACAAACTAAATTACCAGACCATACTGTAATTGATTCAAATAAAACATATTGCACATTTTTATCAAGCACTTTTGTGTATTATTTCTATATGGTTGTGCTACTGCAACAATTATTAATGATATTTTACAGTATAAATGTTTAATATCTGATAAGCCTAAGAAGTTTGGAGAATCATCTCATTATAGATAATCAGTATTTTGTTAGTTTTAATTTCCAAAAATACATCAAGATTTCCCTATTAAATGAAATTAAAATTATTATTAAAACAAGAAGTTTGATTTCCCCACTCTAACATATTTTAATTCTCTGGTTTTACCAAAAAATTGAATGATTATACACTTGAGCAAGTACAATCCTTTGTGCCATTAGAAAACAGATTTTTTTCAAATTAATCACAACTTAAAATAACCCTAAAATATTTATCAACTACAATCTCTTTTTAATTAGTTTTTCTAATTTTCTTATACGACTAGACTCCTGATCAGGAGCTGATGTCACTTGTGTCTGATCATTAGCACTACCCAGTATAGATGATATAGGTATTCTTGCTCTGTATATCTCTAATAAGTTACTCTGTTCACTTCTTCTTAATCCCTACAATATAGATAATAAATTCTTATTAACAAATCTACATGTTGACACTCTGTAAAATTTTTTATCCTTGAAATATTGAAAATGTTTTAGAAACGATAAGTCTACAAAGGTATGCAGCATGTGCCCACTTTATGAATTTCACAAGTAGATGAAGCTTTGTTAACTTTTGAACTATATTTTACAAAACTCAGCAAATGAAATTATAAAATATTAGACCCAGTAAATTTTAGAACCTCCATATGGTTTGTGTGAATGTTAAATGTAGAAGTGAATAAAATGTCTATAATTGTCTATCTTGGTAAACTTGTTTTGTTGGTTTGCTGTCTTCATTTTCCCAAAATCTTATTTTTACTAATACATATTTTCATATATAACTGTTGTATAAAAATTATTTGATTAATTTTCCAGCATTGCAATCAATCTGACATTAAATCTTATCTTTGGAGTGTTTACAGATTTATAAGGTATCACATCACAAAGACAAGTCATTTTGTACAGATGCTTGTCTATTGTTGAATACAGTATGTTGAACGTCTTGATGTCTTTTTTTCTCATTAGGTTGCTGTCTTGTTGACATATACCCTTGTACTCATATTTGTAACTGACAAAGAATCTGGGGGTAACCTCAGCAAATTACTAAGGGGTAAATCTCTTTTTAGCCAGCAACTTACAAACTGAAAAAATTTGATGCTGGGGATAAACTATAGACTTCGGTTAGTACATTTTAAACTGAAATGTTTTGATGCTCTTTAAGGGTACATAGATTAACTGATATTAATTATCAGTTGATTGATTGTTGGTTGTTTAACATCTAGAGGCAATTTTTCATGCATATTTCAGCCTGACAGAATCAATAAACGTAAAAGTGATGTGTGGATACTGTAAATTCAGAAATTATTGCATGCATTTATTATTGCGGATTTGGCAGAATGGACTAAAATGTGAGATTAATTATTGCGATTTCAGGTAAATCTGCATACAGTTATATGAATCAGATATAAGAATGTGAGTTCTTATTATTGTGATACTCATTCAGTCGCATAATTCACATTAATAAAAACCTTGCAATAATTTCTGAATTTACAATACTGCAAACAAAATTTAGTAATTAATGTATAGTCAAACTTGTATATAAAGGTGACCCTTGGGACTAGAGAAAACTTGTCTTGTACGAAAGGTGACCTTTGAATTGAGATTCAAAATACATAAGTATTACTACAGTCGGACAGGAAGAGGATTACCTGAGAAGACAGGTTTTCGTCTAATAAAGATTACATTTATACCAGGTTTGACTATTAATCATTGATTGTTAGAATTATAAGACTGGGAAAAATACACATTGTTGCTCATAGAAAAATATTTTATATTGACATTACATTTCCTCTCACCTTCATTTCTAAAACTTTCTGGAATTCATTAATATCTGAATCACTCAATAATCTAATGTAATTATCTACAAAACCTTGTGGCTGTTCATGTGGTGACATCACAACCTATAATATATAATATCATATTGTAAGGGATATAAAGGTATAATGTGGTGACATCACAACCTATAATATATAATATCATATGTAAGGGATATAAAGGTATAATGTGGTGACATCACAACCTATAATATATAATATCATATTGTAAGGGATATAAAGGTATACATAAAACCAGGTAACTTCATCTCATATTTGTGTTAATACCAATAATAACAATAACAGTACCAATTTTACTTCACCAGTCTGTACAAAGTATGGCTTTCTTTAATTTT
Source organism: Mytilus coruscus (assembly GCA_017311375.1). Taxonomy (NCBI): domain Eukaryota; kingdom Metazoa; phylum Mollusca; class Bivalvia; order Mytilida; family Mytilidae; genus Mytilus; species Mytilus coruscus. The sequence goes on from CM029598.1 coordinate 38,891,641, forward strand.
TTTTGTTTGTTTCATGATCACATTATAATACTGTTAGAAGCTGTTTCATTATCAAGACTGTTGCTGTGTTGTGCAGTTGACTCCATGTAATGTTTTTTTTTTAAATTTCACTGAAACATTTGCACCTCCTTATTTTGGACAGAATCAACAATCTGATCTTTGAGTGCAGTAAATATTTATTCAATTTTAAGACTTCAACCATGAATTATTTGGCAGGTATCACAATATCAAAACTTTAACCTTATGACAACCTAAGGTTAACCTTTTGTTATTGTAGGCTTCAATTTTTATGCATACTTTAGCATGTTTAGTTTTCTGAGTTTTGTTAAAAGAGTCACTGTGTAAGTTTTTTCACTACTAATTGAGAATATATATAATCCATGAATCATTGGCAAAAGTGAAGTAACTCACTTCAAAATTTTATATTATGGTAATAGAATGCATTCCACTAAATTCATCCATTTTGGCCAATGTCTCTCAATTTGTATATACGGATTAAACAGGACTGACAACCATTTACAGAACATCTTAATCTTGTGTTGCAATGAGGGATGCATCAAGTAAGAAGGAGGAAATTTTGAAGCTATGTTGGTTTATATAAAGTGGTCAGGTTTTAGAGGCAATATTTAAATTTAATTTTTCTTTCTTATTTGGTACTGTAATCTGCCTTGTATGGTTCGCACTGGTACATTGTTGGCACCCCCCTTCTTGCCACGAGAATTCAGGTAAAAAAACTTTTTGTAACTGTTAGAAAAGTGTAATGAAACTGCGGTAATTTCAAATTGAGTGTGATCGTTTGCAGTATTTTCATATAAAAACCTGTTTTCCACCATCAAATATAGTTGAAAATACTTGTAAATGATTCTAGAACACTTCACGATTGTTAAAATAAGTCAAAATCACAAAAAAAAACAATTTAGAAACTTGTGTATGTTAAAACCGGAAGTTCGAATAGCATGTGTAAATGAAAATAAATACGGTGAGAGTGTATGAAAAATCTGTACTTAATAGATATCACTAGAATACAACTTTGAAAGTAAAACAGTTCCATCCTTAAGTAAAATAATGTTTTAACATATCTATTATATTAATGATTGAAGGATCTTAAGCTAAAACAAAACACATGTGTCAGTATGAAACACCAAAACGGAACGAATAACCGATTACGTTTTGAGTTTATACATCATTATGCATAAGCTGGTTCCTGGCTTACTTCTACACTTTTTCGTTCCGTTAAATTCAAACAGATTCCAGTTTATTTTAAACAATGCAGAGAAAAGAAACGAGAAATGTAGTGAAGCATTTGATTTAATTTTGAAAATTATCAGTATATATTTGATATTGAATAAAATTTACATATTAATATGAGTTAGGTAAAATTATTAGTTTTGAAAATGATAAGAGCGCCCTCTACAATTTCAATAATAAACATGGCGGAGCGTAAACAAACCTCACGAAATCGAATTTTTTCTCTTATTTCTTGCTTATTGTACTCTATCTTAAGCACCCGTCTGGCAGGTTCAATTTTGGAGAATAAAACAGCAGACTATACATGTACAAGCCTGAAATTTATTTTATATCAAAGTACTAAAATATAAAATATGGAAAATATTATAGTCATACTGGGAAAATTTGTTTTGATATTGAGTTTTAGGAACCCATACTGATTTACATATTTCACATGAAACTGAGAAATTGATTAAAACTTACCTTGAGAATCATTTCTGCTTTTGTCATACCTTTAACAACAATCTTTGTATAACTGAAAATAATTAATTCAGTGCATTCTATACAATGTCCTTTAATTGAAGCAAAATACCCATCAAAACTACTGTGGATTCATTTATTTTCGTGGGTACCAATTTTCGTGGATAAAGGAAAACTTGTATGTTCGTGGATATTTAATTTCGTGGTTTTGTCGAGGTCTGCATACAAGCCTATAGAACATTTGTCATTCGTTGAACATTAAATTTCGTGGTTTACCTGTACCCACGAAATCCACGTATATTGGTATCAACGAATAATAATGAATCCACAGTAATCAAAGTTCTATAATTTTAGGATACTGCTTTAAATAATATTCAATTTTATTTTTTTTACGTATTATTTGTATTTTGTCTCTCCATTTTTGGTGTATTTTTCCAATTTCTGTTATTTTCAAAATTCATATATATATTCAGTTTCCATTATTTGTGTTGCATTTAATCTTTCCACTAATATATGATAGTTATAGTGTTTACCTTGCTGGTGCTTTTCTTATAACCTGGGAACCTAGTGACGGAAGATCTAATAAAACTGTTTTTAGGGAATGAGTATCTAGTAATAACTGAAAATAGACAAGTATTATCCATGATATACATAACATGAATATAAATAACAAATATATTGACTAAGGTCATCTGTGCTGTTGATGTATTCAGCAAACAGTACTGGAACAAAACTGGAAAGTAATTTTTTTTTGTCAGTTAAGAAGGATATTTCTCTCATTGATTGATAGCACATGTATGCTAAAAGTGGATGTAAGCAATTATAGACAACCGTATGGCCTTCAACAATGAGAAAAATCCATACCATAGAGTCAGCTGTAATAAGCCCTGACATGAAAAATGTGAAACAATTAAAATGAGAAAACTAACAGTCTAATTTATAACAGAACAATTCATGAAAAACAAATGTCAGACATGAACCAAAGACAACCACCAGTCTACAGGCTCCTGACTTGGGATAGGCACATACAGAATGTGGCTGGGTTAAAAATGTTTGTGAGCTGTTTCACCTGAGTGATATTGATTTCACTGTCCAATTATATTGAATTTTACATAAACCATTTATATCAATTATTAATGAATATATTAATTCAACTGTAGTCAATGCTCAAGGCTGTCTGTATCGTACTGCAAGCTGTTTAAGTAACTGTTTGGGATCATCCTGCAACTTTTGAAGAAGAGACACAGTAAACAATCAAAATATTGATAACAAAGTGGACAAATACAAGACTGATCTAATCCCGAAACGAGAACAAAATATTAGTGTATATGTAAACAACAGAGAACACTGAAAATTAAAGCATGAGCTTTACCAACTCCCATGAATACAATGACTGATATCAGATGTTTCAGAAGGGTAGGCATATCCTCCTCTGCATGTGGTAATATCATATTGCCCATTAATCTCAAGTCTGTGTCAAGACAGAAATATAATGCTATGGTCATGACAGAAAAAATCCTCAACAAAACTTGATATTATTGTATACCAGACCTACCTGTTCAGCTGCCACTGTGTTGATAGATTTACATCGGAATAAGTTGTTGATGAATTTTGGAATGAATGTACTGAAAAAGACAGAAAACAACATATAAGGTACATGTAATGATTATGTATAACATACTTTAAACCCAAATAATAAGGTGCACAATTTCAGGTTTTTAGACCCAAATAACTAGGTAACAATTCTATGTTATCATTTTAAAATTATATGCTATTCAGGATCTTCACAGGGGATATATGGGCTTATATTTCCTGTCAGTTATTTTTAGAGGACACTGGTAGGGAATATGAGCCCATACTTACCTATCTTTTGATTTATAAAGGTCAATGCTTTCACACTAAAACAAATAAAAGAAGAATGTGTCTGAGGACACGAGCAAGGGGTCTGAGGACATGAATGCCCCCGCTCAAGCTTTGCAATTTTCCAAGTCAAAAGGGACATAACTCTAGAACGGTAAATGACTTACAACCCAAATTCAAACTCTGTCTGCGTGTTGTGGTTCTTAGCATTGTGTATGAGTTTCATAAAATGTGGATGAGAAAACTTAAGTTTAGAGTGCAGAAACTTCAAGCTTTGAATGCTTTCCAAGTTAAAAAGGGGCATAACTCTAGAACAGTAAGTGACTCACTGCCCAAATTCTAACTCTGTCTGCTAGTTTTGGTTCTTCACATTGTGTATGAGTTTCGTAAAATTTGGATGAGGCAAATCTTAAGTTAGTATGGAAACGAAAATGAGATGGATGGTAGGACAGACGGAAAGACGGACGGACAGAAGGACGGAAAGACAGATGGACGGTGAAGGGTATCACTTAATGCCCCCGTTGCCTACAGCGGGGGCATAAAAAGTATACACATGTAAGTAAATACAATACCCATTTTTACAAGCTTTTAAATAAGAAGGAACAAAAGTTACAGAGCTTTTTTCCTGTTTCATAGCGAGTACAAATAAATTTTGAATTTTCTATCAATGCAATGATATTTTAGATGATTATACTTACTTAACAAATTTAAGACAGAACTGAGTGAAGAATTTTCTAGATGAAGCTAAGTTATCTCGGATGATTGGTATATTTTGTTTGAGATGTGTAGTCACAGCAGACACATATCCACTCTGGTCACCAACAGCTTCAACTGATGACCAAGACATCTGAAAACATTTGAAAACAAGTATATCTAACAATTCTGTGATTATCAGACTTGGGAACCCAATGCTGATGGGTTTGGGTTCCATGTTTTTTTTGGTTAGGATTTTGGTGATGATAAGGTTAAAGCAAGTTTTAGCATTTCCATAAACACTATAATAAACCACAGTAACAGTAAAACCTTTTTCACTAGAAATCTGCTATCCTGTTGATATTGTAATAATGTAGGTTGTGAACAGGATACAACTATTAATCAAATGTCCATGACAAAATCTATTTAAACACCATCACCTTATTGATGACTAACACATTGGTTCACATTATTAGTATTTTACCATGTTTTTTTTGTGTGTGCATATGTATATATGTGTTGTTGATTTTTTTTTGTGTTATTGAATTGTTATCTTATATATGTATACCCCATATATCTCTTGGTAGAGGCTGTTTACATTTACTTTGCTAATACATGTACCTCACACAATAATATTTAACATAGTTGTAAGAGGTTGTTTACTTAGTATTTACCTTACTCATGGCTGTAAGAGCAGGCTCACAAGCTGTTTCTAAGTCCTGTACAAGCAACTGTATACAACTTGATATCACACTGAAATAATATAAACAATATTTTAAAGGCTTTTATTACAAATTTAATTTATTTTACCAATACCAATTAACCTTATTAAAATTTGTTTCTAAGGGTGGAGACTACTCTAATTTAATTTCATACAATAAAATGGATCTAAATAATTGCCACTTCAAAAAATATAAGTTTTGCCGCTATAGACCAATTTCAAGTTCTTTTTTTTTATCAATTAGTAACACTGATTGACCCAAGGTCAACAGCTGAATATGACATCATTTAACAATCAACTCTTACTGTGACTTAATAACATAAGTATTGTTACATTGGAGATGCACAGGAAAATGCAAGAATGTGAATGTGATTTGATATTTATAACCTCTGCTGCTTACAATGTTATATCATTGATTCGAACAATCAATAGCACACATTATAATTTAGAAATAACATTACTTTGTTTGAAGGTATGGGTGTTTGACTGTTGTAAAGGCCAGAAGAAAAGGATATTTGTGACCATCAAATCCCAAATTGATGACAGCAACTCTTAAAATACAGTACTGTTATTCAAATTTAATGCATTAAAATAAAATCCACTATGCTTATAAAAACAGTAATAAATCCATACAAAAATCTAATTCAACAAAATACTGTGAATCATTTTGGTGCATTAATGTAATCACAAAACAGAACATGAGATGAAAGAAAAATTTCCTACTGAAGGTTACCGGTATGTTTTAATACCTTTAAAATTCAAATTTAGATAATATTTCATTTAAACTGTGTTATTGAGGTAGATGACTTTTCATATTCTATTACTTATATGTAATAATTGAACATGTTAATTTCAGAAATCCAAATGGTGTCCAACTCCTTAGTTGTGACATGTCAAATGTGGGTTTTGACAGTAACCAGTAGCCAATGAAAAATTAGTTCATAATAAAAAAATTGAGTAAGAACTAAAAATTAACTATATTAAAGTTGTCATGTCCTTTTTTTTGGTAATAAACAGTCAAAGCTTTCTCATAACATTTATCTTTTAACAGTAGATAATGTTAAGAACAAACGGTTTGTGTTTGTTTAAGTGGCATACTTATGGAATGTATCTTGTTCTGGATTCAGGTCAATCTGACTGGTTAAACCCGGATCTACTTTCTCTTTCAGTTTCTCCTCCAGCTGTTGTGTAGTTTCCATACAATATTCAGCTGTACATAAGATACTACAAATTCTACATTGTTCTTCCTCGGTAAACTTAGTTATCTCCCCTTCTTTAAGTATACTTTGTAATATACCAGAGGCTGAACTGGTCCCCTCTTTACTTTGTCTAAATGAGATGAAGAAACAAAATAGACTTGAATATCAGTGAAATTCAATGTACCTCAAATGCTTATACCCAAAATCAAAATCATTTTAGTTAACAGAAATTGTCAGAATACTTTGGCTAATGGAAATGCCAGATAAAAAGAATAAAGGCACAATTTATTAGTTCCTTAAATTTGATCTTGATTTTGCAATACAACTAAAATGTTTGTCTCCATAATCATATGACCTATTAAACAGTACACAACAATGCTGTCTGGTTATTCAACTTGAATATGATTTTGTATTTTTTGACTTTCAAAATATAAATGTCTGTCATTTATGAGCACAGTTGGTTGTGTTGATTGATTGATTGATTGTTGGTGTTTTAACGCCACTTTTAAGCACCACTTTTGGGCTATTTCGTGGCGGCCAGTTTTATTGGTGGAGGAAGCCGGAGTGCCGGAGAAAACCACCGACCTTGATAGGAAAACTGACAATCCTAGTCAATTAAGATTGAGTCGAGTGCACCCGCACGAGCGGGGTTGGAACTCACAACCTCAGTGTTGACTGGCTAGTGATTACAGTAGTAGAACTACTTAGACCACTTGGCCACCGAGGCCCCTGGTTGTGTTGAAGAAAAGACAAATTACATATCTTACTTTGGTAAAGAATTAAGCAGAACTCTGTTTGAATATTCTTTGAGATATTTTTGGAATGTCCTTGTTAGGTCTATCATTGGTTGTCCATTACTCAACTGTGAACACTGCACCATACATTTCTTATAAAATACAAACAAATCAGCACAGCTAGGTAATACATTACTACTATCTTCTGATTCCATGCGAGGTGTTCCAAACTGTCGGAGGTCTTCTAAAAATCTGTTTACTAACTCTGATAGATTCCTATAGATGATAAGAATATGAATATATATGAAGACGGATTCACATATTGTTACTGATTTATCTTGTTTTATTTATATTAAATCATAGTTAAAACGACGAGAAAGAATATGAAGTGATGTTTTTAAACTTCATGCTTAAAATTTCATCTTAATGAAATCTGAATAAACTTTATGCATGAAAATACATCTATGTTTAGTGTGAAAGTAATATAATTTAAAATTATGGTTAAAAATAAATATGTGAAGCTTGAAACTGGTTTGCCTTTACAACAGGGCCTAATCCAGGATATTGGAGATGGAGAGGTGAAATTCCATTACTGTTTCAGTTCGTTAAACTGTGTTTTGTGCTTTTCTATGACAAAATCTTGATTTTCCTTGTCAGTCATTGTTGTTTACCTGTGCGACATGTAAATCACAAGCTGTCTCCTTATACCAAATTTGATAGGGACTTGACTTGGCTATAAAGTCAGTCAATTATTTTTTGGCAACTCAAAGTCCACTGATAAGATTATGCCCTGCTTTACTAAATATCATTTGGTATTGCAATTATTCTTAATTATTATATTACCTATCTTGTGAATCAATATAGATGTCTAGATGTGTCTCAAAACATTGGGATATTATACCACCAAAAGGGGAGGATGTATTCTTTTCACTATCCTGTAAAACAAACAAGTTAACAAAACATTCAAGTACAGTAATGCTAAGATTGATCTATAAGATAGCCATAAGATGCTTTGTCATTATAAAAAAAAACTTGAGAAACTGCTATTTCAAGCAAAAAGCACTGATACACCATAATTTTCAAGCATTTTAAATTCAATGTTTATAAATTTTAAATTCTTTTCAATTTACCATATAATTTTTTACATCAATTTTGAGAAACAATAATTTTACAATATTTTTTTTAATTAAAATCTGTCCATTCGATCACATTCTTTCAATGAAATGATTAAAGATCTGTTGTTTTTAATATTAATTTTTTTCAATTAGATGTACAGATATATTCATTTTACTTCAATTAAAAAAAAGAATGTGAAATTTAAAACAAAGTTAACTCCACTTGACCACAATTTTTCAATAAACCTAAATTGTGTATATGAAATATATATCAATATTTCGATAAAACCAACCTTGTTGTCATCCGATTGTGTTTTCTCTTCATTCTCCATATCACTTTCAAATGGATTAGAAGATTCTTCCTCAAATGGATTAGTTGTTGGCGGAGCAACACTCACTGATTTCTTCCCCTATTTATCAGTATAAAGTTGGTGAATTCATTGCCATGGAAAATATATTACTGAACCATTTTTTTTTTCTTACAATGATGATATAATATGAAATCTACTGAACACAGGAGAATACATCATTCTTTAATTTGATTGAAAATTTAAACACAAACCATGTTTATGAGGCTGTCCAAAAAGTCAGGATGTTTTTGTCCATTAGTTAACCATTGTTATGACATATGGCAGGGGGAGGGGAAAACTGTGACACTTTAAACTTTTTAACTCCACAACATTTTTGCCTATACCAAGACCAGTTATCATGACCAGGCCTAGCGGTCATAAAACTTTCGAGCACGATTATTGTACTCAGACTCAGAAATCAACCAATCAAAATACTGGATTTGGTGTTCCGAGCACAAATTTTGTACTCCGAGTACTGAGTAAAGTTTTATGACAGAGGACCCAGATATATTTGGTAGTTGTTTGTCTTATATTGTATGTCATTCTTTTAGAGGAGACGGTTTCTGATTTGTGTGATCTGTTGTTTTGTTCAATATTTTGGTAATTCCTTTTATCCTTTAATGTATTGTCTATTGTTAAAGACCATAGCTTGACCTAAATGTCTTGATATTTTGTGTGGCTGGGTTGCTGTCTCAAAGACATATTATGGTCCATTGGTGTTGGGGTAAATAAATGAAATAGCACAGTATATTCAAGTTGTTTAAGACAGTGGGAAAAATTTCAGGCTGAAAAAGTATAATAAAAATTCAATGTAACCAAACATGAAATCTATGCACATGTGCAACTCAACATTATAAAATCATAAGCAAAATATCAAATAATTCATTAATATTGATGCTGAGCTATTTGTAGCAAAAATTACAGACAAAACGAAGAGAGGGACACAAAGACAATTGGCAAGACAAGGCCATTGCACTGTACCATCCATACTGAGTGGGTATATAATATTAAAACCTAGGTATACAGTTAAAACTATTGATTATAATAAAAGTGAACATTTCACCTGAAACTCTTGTAATGTAACACCAGTAAATCTTTTGGCCAGTAAGGTTTCAAAATTTGTCGTCCTTTGTATGGCAAACAATAACAGCTTTACATCTATCTCAACTTTCCTCTTTGTCATAATCTTTGAAAGCTCTTTTCTAGAAATAAAAATAAATAATTTTTTTTTCTGAATTGGTCTGAGTTTCAAGCTATAACTCATGTGTCATGCTTGATAAAGCCCAATAGCAGAAAATGCTAGAGTTAAGGCAAGGCCTGATATCAAGAAAAACATGTTTATTATCTCTTTCTTTAAATGTGCAAATGAACTCTTACCAGCATTTCAATTTCCTAGTACAATTTGTATTAGCTTTCATGAAAAAAAGTAATTGACTTACAAGCCTGAAATCAGTCTTTCATAAATTTCTATACATTTATAAGGCTTGTAAGTCCTCTTTTCAGGCAAATTCTACTAGCCTTACATAATTAATAATGGCCTGGACCATAGGGCTTATGGTTAATTGTCAAGACTGGACTATTTATATATTTTTTTAATGCAATTGCATCACTTGTAGCACTTGTATAAAACTTTACCTGGTTAAATCACAAAATTCAACACAGATTCTTTCACTGACTTCCCAGTCTGATGGAAACAAATGACCAAATTTTTCTTCAAAGTCCACCAATGTTCTCTTTATCCATGCATATCTTCTGTCTATCTTGTCTAACCAGGCCACCTAAAATAACAATATTTAAAACTATTTTAACGCTATAATCAAGTTAGTAACTGTATTTTAAATTCCTAAGTTTGATCATGAATACTGTCATAAAGTCTTCAGTTAAATGATATACATTATTACTGTGGATTCATTTATTTTAGTGGGTACCAATGTTTGTGGATTGAGAAAAAAATGCATTTTCGTGGATATTTGATTCCATGGTTTTGCCAAAGTCTGCATACAATCCTATAAATATTTGGCAATTTGTTGAACATGTAAATTCGTGGTTTACCTATATCCACGAAAATTTATAGTATTCCACATCCACGAAAATTTAGTATTCCACAAATATTAATGAATCCACAGCATTCAATTTAAGCTTGCTACTATTATAAATCTACTATTATAAATCATTCAGAGATGGAAACTTTTTTTTTCTATCATAAACTTACTCAAGGGGATTTATTTTATATTTGGTTGACTTTGGTGTTTCATAACAGATCTTTGCAGTCTCTGTTAAATCATGATTTGTGGAAACTTAGTGCAATGACAGCTATGTAAATATATAATAAACTTTGGTCCCAATGGCAAAATGGTTTCAGAAGGGAAAAAAAATGCTAAATATTTAATGAGTTTGATGCAAATTGATGAAAAAAAGTCTAGATAAAAATACCTACATCTTGATTTTCTCCAAATAATACCAGGTATTCTGACAGCTGAAGTTTGACAAACCAGTTAAGGAGATCTTTCCTTACTCTTGGGTCTAATACACTAACTACAAGGCAGGCTTCCTTTAACTGTCTCTGATTTCCTGGACCATACTGCAATAAATATTACAAAAAAATCAGCATTGTTATCATTACAACATTTTGATGTGATTCTCTGTTATTTGTTAAATGGTCATTTTAAATTTGGAAATTACATAACTTTAGGCAAAGGGATCATAATAAACTAGTATTCATAATGTTTTTCATTTCATATATCAATATTGTTTGTAAAAATACATCAGAAAATTTAAAATATTTGTAAACCATAGCTGCCGAAATTTAAAACATATGTAAAAATAATTTGCTTCACTGAGCGCAGCTGGATACGACTGCAGATGTCCAACCCTGAAAAGTTGCGGCCAAAATGGACACATTATTCGCGCTTGATACAAGTCTGAATTTGGATTGTAATTAAATATTTGACACATAATAGGTATCTGACACAGAATAAGTGTAGTCAAAGAACTTAAAATTGGTTATATGATTTGAATTTATATTCAATTTTTTCTTTTGTGCATTACACTATGCTGTTGGGAATTGCCTCCCCCCAAAAAAAAATATTTGAAGAAATTTTCTTTTTAATTTCTGAAATCTGAAATGAGAAAAATTGTAGCCCCCCTCCACAAATTCTTATTTACACCCTCCCCTTTTCCCAAATTTTTTCAACTCCCTTTCCTTATTCCAAAATAACCTCAATTCAAATTTCTAATGGATATTAAAAATAAAATGACAAACAGTCATGGTTGGTTAAAATTAACATTAATTAATAGCAACTTCTAAAATAAATTTACAGCTAATCATCTCAAGACAATCATCATTACTTAATACATAATTTATAAGCAGTGTAAGGAGGTAATCAAACATATATACAACAGTATTCTTTAAATGGATTGGATTACCTCCCTTACACTGCTTTTAAATTGTCCTAATTGTCCTTTAACCATAAAACCCTTGATTTTCCCCTTTTGCCCCTAATTGCTAAATGGTTTGAGCCATAACCCCCATAACCATCCCTTTGTTGTATGGAAACTTGTGGTATAATTTCAGAGAGTTTCATATACTTAAACACAAGTTATTGTCTGGAAACTGCAAAAATGCTTATTTGGGCCCCTTTTTTGGCCCCCAATTCCTAAACCTTTGGGACCATAACCACCAAAATCAATCCCAACTTTCCTTTTGTGGTTATAAACCTTGTGCTAAAATTTTATTGATTTCTATTTACTTATACTAAAGTTATTATCCGGAAACCATCTGTCTTCGGACGACGCTGACGACGTCAACGACAACGTGATACCAATATACGACCAAAAGAATTTTAATTTTTGCGGTCGTATAAAAACAGACTTAATAATCCTGAAAACCAGCAGATATAATTTACATAAACTGCAGTTTTCATTTTATTCTGTCTAAATGAGGATGGTAAATAAACATGTTTGGGATCCAGTGCACATTTTTCTTGTTTAAAATAAGTAGTTTGATCAATTATTTGAAAAGCTTATCCAGAATTAAAACAAGTCAGCTGTCTAAGAACAGCTTATTTCTTGAAATATTTCCTGAACACATTATTTATTTTGAATACAATAAATACCTTAGCTCCAGCTCCCTGAAATGCCTCTTCAATAAATACCTTAGCTCCAGCTCCCTGAAATGCCTCTTCAATAAATACCTTAGCTCCAGCTCCCTGAAATGCCTCTTCAATAAATACCTTAGCTCCAGCTCCCTGAAATGCCTCTTCAATAAATACCTTAGCTCCAGCTCCCTGAAATGCCTCTTCAAAATCTGCTTGTATTTGTGTTCCTAGTTCACCTTGTATCTGTTTTACTCTGTCAATACAAATCACAATTTTGCTAATGAATAAAAACATCTGGGGTATACACCAAAGAGACAGCAACCCAACAATACAAAAATCACCAAAATAAATTCCTCAATATATCCAAGGGTCTATGCAATAAATCTTGTATCCATGTAAACTGACTTCCTATTGACTAGATTATATAAAACTACCTTGAAAACAAGGATTAAGCATGGACTAAAGAAAGTTCACTTATTCTAATATAATTAAAAATATTTAACTTTTGATGATCTAAGATTAGTGAATCAATTCCTTTATTAGTCAATCTTAATGCATTGAATTGCAACACATTTTATTTCTTTAGAAAAAAAAAAGTGCATGAGTTTCAGAAACTGAGGAATAAAATATGTTCCAGGGTCATGCCCAGGCACAAGAAGATTTCCTTCTTCTCTGCTAAGTATACTGCATCCATGTGAGCAGAGCCTATTCTTCTTTATTAATATGTTTTCATCCTTTACCACTAGATGTTAAGCACGACGATGCATTTATCCCATCAACCAACTTTGAGATAAATTACCTGTCTGACAATTGTTTGATCTGAGGAATTGACATGTATCTGTCAAAATGTTCCTGAACGTTGAGAACACCCTGTAACAGATTAGCTACTTCTCCATATTGTCTTCTCTTGGTTAGTGACCTGTAATTAATGTATATTCTTGAGTGAGTGAGACATCTTTTTTTAAAGAAAACAGCAATATTGATTATGCTTGAAGTTTACAAAATTTCTTTGGAAGTCATAGATAAGCAGCACTCTTTACAGTTATGATTTCAACACTACCATATGAGATAATTTCACAAAAGGTCTTTTGAATCAGATATATATGTATGTGACTACACTGTTGTAGTCATTTAATTCCTTTTCAGTAACAAAATTAATCATAAAATGTAAAGGAAAATTAAAGTTATCAGTTTTTGTCTAAAAAAATCTTTTATTGTTCCAGAGATGAAGTATATTTTCCAGTACCTAGTATTCACTTGGGGACTTTCTATGTCCCTTTTATTGAAAAGTTATTCATTTGCTTTACTGAAATGCAATAGACTATTTTCATATTACCGACTTTTGACTTTGGATTATATAATTTGTCGACTGGTTACCTTGGACATCATGGTACTCGGTCAAGTAAGAGCAACCAAAATAAGTAAAATCAAACATATAATCGGTGTAATTTGAGGGGAAAGTTTACTGTTTTCCGATGATTTTGTAGTGAAAAAAAAAAAAATGTTAAGCAGGTAATTTTCCCCCAAAATTGTACCGATTGAACGCTTGGTTTTACTTCTTTAGCTTGCTCTTACCTGACTTGGTACCATGATGTCCAAGGTAACCAGTCGACAAATTATATAATCCAGAGTCAAAAGTCGGTAATATGAAAATAGTCTATTCATGGCGTAGTTTCATATTTGACACTTCATAAATATTTTTAGTACAACAGTGAACACTATGAACTATAACCAATATTGGAGAAGAGACAAGACTTTCGTTAAAAAATTACTTACGTAAGATAATGAATTATGTAAGAGAAGGACTTACATTAGAGAATAACTTACATTGGAGAATAACTTTCGTTACAGAATGACTTACGGCAGAGAATGACTTCCGTTAGAGAATGACTTCCTTTAGAGAATGACTTACATTAGAGAATGACTTACGTTAGAGAATGACTTATGTTAGAGAATGACTTACATTAGAGAATGACTTACATTAGAGAATGACTTCCATTAGAGAATGACTTACGTTAGAGAATCTACTCCTCCTACTAACATATGTAAATGATTTAGTGTTGTTATTGATGATGTCAAATTTTTCTTTGCATGGTCAAGTTGTTTGATATCCCTTGTAATTTCTTTAACCTAAAAAAAAAACATAAAACAGTATATTGGTCTCAAAAATGTTAAAAGTTATAACCAGAGGGAAATCTAATGGCAAACACTGTTCTTTTTCAAAAATGTACATAATGCATTTCATTAAAAGGACATTCATTCATTTTAAGGATGACAAGAGGCTGTCAGAGAGACAGCAAACCAGATTTTCCTGCTGAGGTTGAACCCTGAACAGTTGAGCAAGTATGGACACAACATTTAAACTTAAAACAGCTCTGAATTTGGATTGTGATTGAATATTTGATACAGCATAGGTTTGTGACACAAAATAAATGTGGTCAAAGAACTGAAAAATTTGAAATTGGACATTTACCTATTATGGTCCAATATTCAAAATCTATGTACATTGCTAGAATCAGCATATCAAGGAACCCCAAGAATTCAATTTTTGATGAAATACTTCTTAGTTAAACCATTTCTGTTCAAAGGGAAATAACTTTATTTCCGTGAACCAATAATGTAAATCTAAAATAAGATATGATGTAATTAGATATTATGTTATATCTATTTTCTCAAATTATAATCTAATATAATTAATAGTTTTCAAATAAATCTGTCACTACAATTATAATTGGATGATTGACAATTACCAGATGGTGTGTTATCTTGATAAAAGGTGAAAATCATTTAAAAACACTTAGTTTAATCAAACTTTATATATGTTAGACTCAGATCTACATCCATTCTCAAATTGACGTCCATTCCTCAAATCGACGTCCAAATCTGACGTCACATTCTCAAATCAGTGTCCAATATTTTGATCCTCTAATCGACGTCCAATGTGACGTCATGTATTGTCAAAACGACGCCCGATCGATTGTAGTTTCTCTAATCAATGTCCAATATCAATAAATTATAAACTACTGCATGTATACATGTAGATGTATAAGACTTTGATTGATTTTGGAACATTCAAATACGAAATAAAAGATGAATTTTGGTCTGTTTTTTTTTTTTATAACAACCCAATCATGCCAATTTTCAAGGAGTTACAGACTTTCCATAGAGATTTTTCCAACCCGAAATAGGTAATAGATGTATTGATATTCATTTGTATAAGGTCGATTTCTATCCGACACAGCATTATTGTTATTAGATTGATCTCTATTCTTATCATCTGCATTGTTTTGTCTTTATGTAAAGCTGTTTTAAGAAACTTATTGTCTTTATACATTACAAATCGTAATAACTTAGTAGACGTATGAGAAGGAACAACACAGTCAGTTGCATCTCTTCCCAAAGAATCAACTAAAGCAAAATAAAAGGACTACCGTCGATAAATGTCATCAAGATAACCACCGACATCTTATAACATATACATGTATATTAATATTTATCTTGATAGAAACTAATCCAATCGTTCTACGTTGTCGATTGTCATTCATATTCATATTGATAAATGCCATGTGAGTATACCTCAATGAGAAAACAACCCAAAGACCAAGAAAACCAAACGACATATAGAGATCAAAATTCAGTCTTCAACAATGGATAAAATAAAGAAGTACAGCCAAATGTTTTGAGAGTATTATAATTGGACTCTGTAAGATATTTTTCAACAATTTCTGAGTTTTACTCCTGGAGTGAAACATATACAAAAGAAATTGGCATTATGTTTTTATGTTGTGCTGTTACACCACTGTTCCAGGTTGGGGAGGTTAAGCGCTCACAAACATGTTTAACCCCGCCAAATTCTTTATGTGCCTGTAGTCCAGTGTTGTCGTTGGTTTATGTCTGTCATATTTGTTTTTCGGAATTGTTTTGTTATAAATAAGACCGTTAGTTTTCTAGTTTGAATTGTTTACATTTTTCATGTTGTGGCCTTTTATACATGTAGCCGACTTTATGGTTTGGGTTTTTATCATTGTTGAAAGCCATACGGTTGCCTATAATTGCTTACATCCACCTCAATTGAACTCTAATGAATAGTTTTCCCATTGGCAGTCATACCACATCTACCGGTTTATTTTTATATAATCTCTTAAATTTTAAAATTGATATTACAACCTGTATACATAGGTCATTTAATAAAGTTATGCGTCATTGCAGCAAATCCATAAAACGGACGTCAATTAGAGAAGCCAAAAATTGGATGTCGATTTGAGAACAACAAAAAAGACGTCGATTAGAGGGGTATAAAATTGGCTGTCGATTTGGAAACTTTTATTGTGACATCAGATTTGCATGTTGATTTGAGGAAGGGACGTCGATCAGAGACCAGACGTCGATCTGAGTCTTACATATATATAGTTAATAGTTCCCAATATTTTTTCTTTCATTTGTAACAAACTAATAAAGATCTGTAACTTATCTATGAAATTCTACAATTTTATCTACACAATGTAGTGTAATGAAATATATTCTTTAATACAAATAGATTATTATCTAATGAATTTGCAAATCTGGAACAGGATCAAGTAAAAATTAAAATTAACACACACTTAGACAATTAGTTTATACAGAATAACAAACAAACCTACCACAAAATTGTTCAAACAATTTACCAAAGAAAAGAAAAAAATCCAAAATGTCATTTATCATTAATACAATGTCTTTTAAAAATCTTTTTAAAAATGAGTTATTTCCCTTCATACAGAAATGGATTAATTCATCAAAAATTGAATTCTTGGAAAAGGGCTATATCTGGCTAACGAGAAAAGCTAAAATCATGAAAATTGACCTTCATTTAGTCACAGGAAACAACATATCTAAATTTGAAAAAATTTCTTCAAAGCGTTTTCATCTAAATGAATGGATACTGTTTGGCGCCCACCGTACTTTGCCAAATCAATAACCAATTTTTACTTCGAAAATCCAGTTAAAAATGATAAACTTAAATCAATACTATATGGAAGGATGCAGTATAAAGGAGTAGGGCCACGAAGGGTTAAAACAGGCCCTGTCTCAGAAATTGACGAAATTACTGCAGACGGATCACTAACTAGTGTAGTTCATAAAACGATAATCATTAGACTTGTAACTGTGTTTGTATAATTTTCCAGGGCGTCAGAAAAGACCATGGTACAATGGTATTTTAGCCATTTATGCTGTAACGTTAAAATTGTTTTTATTAACGTTCTAGTAACTTTATAATCAATTTTACCACAAGAATTTTTTTACAAAATATTTCTTGAATCTCGTCCATATATCTTGGTTTTTTTTTAACTCTATTAATAGAAACTAGCTTAATTAAGGTTTAAGCTGCACATAATCGCTTCAATTAAATTTTGTATAACTGGCCCGAGTACTCGTTTTCTATATTGATATTCACGAAATAGAAATTGGTTGAGACTATGTAAACAAACATAATTCTATAGCATAGGTTAAATTAAAAGTCATAAAGGATTTTAAAACATAAGCAGTGAATGTCTTCTATTTGGGAGAAGGAATTTAGATTGAAAGCTGTAAAATATCTTGGCGAGCGAAGTACAGTCGTAAAAAAGTATGAGGACAGTTGATCACACCACATCATTTTATTTGTATATGGAAAGAAAACCGTGATTCACTTAAACACAGAAAAGTTTATTTTCTAGTAAAAAGTAAAAGATGAAAACACAGATAAAGACAAACATTGTGTATAGACAGTACATAGCATTACATGTACTTCAATAATCACAGAACACATTATAATTGTACATAAGTCATAAGTCACCAGAACCACACGTACACTCATTAACATCTGCTCTTTGGTCGCGTTGTTGTCTCTTTGACACATTCCCATTTCCATTCTCAATTTTATCATTCTCATATCCGCGAATTACATGCTTACTCTCAAAGCAACATTCAGAATTAAACACTTGAATGAACAATAGTTTCATATAATACTGCCATGCATGCGTCACTGACCACATTACCATGATTACATACATGTAGTACTGCTATCTCTAATTGTACCTAAAGCGCATGAAATATGTAGTCATCTGTAAAATTGAAATATGATTCTTTCAAATGGTTCAATGAATCCTTTTATATTTTCCCAGAACATTTTACTAGACAAAATAATAGTTTAAAGGTAGTAGCTATTTTGCCGGCGCACCAAAATTGAAAATAAGCTATTTTGCCAACTCTCGGTAAGCGGAAGCCCGCATGCCAGTAAAAAGATTTTGTTTACAGATATGCAATTCAAAACTGACTATTATTCAAAACTAAATTTGATTTAAACATTTTTGATTGTAAAGCTATGTGATTGTTTTTTTAGACTCTATACCGTTTTATTAAATCGATATGCTATGAGATTTTGTCTTTCATTTTTTTTAACAGCATAGTTTAAAAATCTGTGATTTTATTCTTATGCATACATGTAAACTTATACTGTTTTAGAAGTAATTTCAACTACATGTTTTGATATGATATCATTGCTACAAATGGATGCTCAATAGTTTTATTTTTATTCCTTTTACAAAATCCTATTTTCACTTGGACTCATAAATGTTTAAACGATTAAGCGTATCTCAAATATTGTGACATTTATCATCTATATGTGGAATAATAATTAGATTCTTTTATGTTGGCAATGCACATTTTCGTAGTATTTTTCACAAGTAAATATTAAAATTCACTCTTTACAAAGACCGGCAAAATAACATATTCACTATATTTTCGGCGCCGGCAAAATAGTCATTGCGATCGAAATATGCTATTTTGCATGTTTTCATCAAGATACATGTATTTTTATCAAAGACGACAAAATAGCATTTTCTATTTTGCCGCGACAATTATTTTCGTTAATATATAAAAGGCCTAGAAAATCCAATTGCACGAGTTTGCCGACGGCAGCAAAATAGCCACTGCCTAGTTTAAAAACAACTAAAATATTTGACAGAATACTCATTCTCAGTTGTCCATTGTGGACGATTTCATTTAGCGATTTAGCTATATTCAATTAAATCTATCCGACTTTTGCATGTGTCTATCAATTACGTTTTAAAGAACAAATACTTTTATTATTTTATGATTCGTGTTCTCGCTAAAGGGCATTAGCTACGAGATATAGAAAAAATAATTTGTTTTGTTCAACCATTAATGGAAGTAAATAGTGAAAATAATAACTCACTTTAAGCAGACAGTTTGGTTCAGTTTTGTCAAAATAAGCAAAGAAACATCGCTAATGAATTACACTTGCAAGTGGATAATTCGGCCTCATTAAATCCGTATTCATGTAAAGTTCAATTAAACCCTTAGCTAGAAATGGGTTACGCATGAACTAGGCGTGTGCAGGTATTAAAGAACAAGAATGTCAACATTGAAGTGAAATAAGGGTAAACCATTTGGTTTACCGATTCGATCTACAAAACTCATTCTTATACAGGTAAAACGATTATTAACATATTGATTTAACCTATAATATCAAACGAAACAGACCTTAAAAATCCAATTGCACGAGTTTGCTATCTATTTATATCTTTGTTTATGTTTACATCGGGTAAGATGATCGTCGGAAGTTTTCAGATGGTCGCCTCGATGGTTAATTAGACGTCGACTAGACTAAAATACACACGAAATGCTGATACATACTATCGAGTCTATGCATCGTAAATTGTTTATTTTATACTTTTTAATTTGGATATACGTTTTAGTATGTTATAAGTCGAATATGAGAATTTGAGTCAATTCGGTGAACACAATTTGACAGCTAATGCCCCTTTAAGTTTTAAACTGAAATTCTTTTTAAGGTTTTCACAATTGTCAATTTATTCCTAAGTAGCTTTTATAGCTTTTATCTTGTAAACTTAACTAGTCTTGCTCGTGGTAAAAGTGTTCCGGTATTCCACATATAACTATCATTCTTATCTCGAAAAAAGTTCAAGTGTACTTTGTTATTATTTTTATTATCATTTGGTCAAATTAAACAGATGCATGCCTCAATCCGTATGAAAAAAGAAGATGTGATATTATTGCAAAGAAGACAACTTTCAACCAGATACCAAATGATGTGCATGGATTCATTTTAAAACTAATAGAAATCCATGAATATCAGTTTTTTATTTTGCGTTGATTGTAACGATATAAGTGTATGTAAGCTGTGTTCATTCAAGTAATGTATAATCTATAACTATAACTAATATACAAAATCAATTATTTTAGTCTATATATAAAAAGGAGATGTGGTATGATTGCCAATGAAACAACTCTTCACAATGTTTGTTTTCTTTAAAGTGAAATGAAATGTGAACTATTTCTCATGGATATGTCATATTAACCTGTAAAATGTAAAAGAGTTTTCAAAAGTTTGTTTAGTTGCAAAAGTACGATATAAACAAATAGGTTTCAAAAGATGTGAGATAAACGTCAATGTGACAGTTACCTAACAATGATAAAATTAATAGTCTATTCTTCAACTACACTCTGCTCACTGTCACTTTTGTCCATGGCATGTGGGATAAAAGCTGCATCTTCAAGAGAAGCTCCTCAATTCTGGACTCCATGTGTGATGTCCAGATTATGTCTTATATACCCTTGACACCAGAGTCTAGAGGCATTGTGCACAAATTAACATGTTCTCGTCCGGTATATGCATCTAACTTTCCGCTGGACGTTAAACAGTCATCCATCATCATGAGACAAACAACTCCTGTAGTAAAATGGTGTGTTTCTTTTATATACTCTATATTCTATTTTTTCTTTTTTCCCAAAAGTGAAATAATAGACGCAGTAACATCATCTCAAAAGATTTTAAAATCTTGAATCATTTATTTAATTATGTTTAAAGTCATTATGGTACTGTAATTGTAAAGGAGATATGAATAATAGTTGTTTGATGAACGTTCAGTGGCAAATACTTCATGCATATTTATGACGGAGAGCAATTTAGAGAATCTATTTCTGACAGGAAACAAGAAATTGCATGTGTTGTCATTGAACATAAGAAAATTCTCCAAAAGGAGGGGATAAAGAATCAAAAGACCAATAAAATCATACAACACCATGAACATATAGAGGCGAAAAAAAAAAAAAAAACAGCAATAAAAAATATAAAAACAGGTAACTACAGTTTTGAACAAGAACCTCGGGCCACCACAAGTAACGAAAAATCAGAAATATAAAGATATCTCATAGATAATTTATTCATAGTAAGCAGCTATTTTTGTTGGTCGCTTGTAACATAGTCTCACTCAAATTTAAAAGAGACCATAAAAAAGGGACCAAATAAACAATTGCTCCTTGTATGCATTCTGACCAATTATGCACGCTATCCCGCGTGAATATCAGATATTTATTTGAAGTTACCCAAGCTATATGGTTGTGTCGGATAGTTTTGTTTCATCTTTATTTCAGTTTTTATTGAAAACAAATACTTGTTCTGGTTGAATGTCACGGACAGTATACACCATGCTCTCATGGCGTCGTAATTTTATTTTAATTACAGAAAAATTGAAAAGTTTATTTAACCACTGTGCAATATGATATCAAAATTCTCACGTGGTTTCTTCTTATGTCCTCGATTTTCTATGTACTATGTTATTGTTCATAGTTCTGTAATTTATTTGCACTATCCGTAGTAATTATTTAAAATGTTAACTTGGCATGCCATACATGATAGAAAATGCGGACGTGAAAAGCACTTCATCAAAGTGTCAACATGAGATTACATTCCGCGGAGGTTACATTTCTACGATTTCGTCTTTAAAACAAAATGAGTGTATCTAAAACTAGTAAAGGAAATTTTATGTTGACACCGTGTCGATCTGCTGGATGTAGAATTTTACGGAAAAAACTAGGCTCTAATTTAAAACGGTCATACGTATTTTTGTTTGCAAAGCACAGACCGGCTTATTATTACAAAATAACGTGGAAATAAACTTTAAAATAATTTGTAAATTCATAATTTTTTTTACGTCACCAAATTGTCTTGTTTTCTAACAAAAACAGTTATGAGGACGTATCTATCCGTGTTTAAAAACCTTGCGGATCAGCGGTTAACGAACCTTCGCTAAAACAAAGACTTGTTATTCATTTTTTTTTTTTTGTTAGTTATAAATAAAAAATGATAAATTATAGAATTTATTCTATTTATAGCAACTGTACAAGTTCTTGGTACAGTTATTTCGTCACACAATCTATCGTACCTCGGAAAAATTGGCGTTGAATCAGGATTTGCTTGTTAGCAAAAGTTAAATTTTCGATGTGGCCACAGGGCTCGACCACGCTAAATATTGTTGCAAACTGAGTCAAAGTGTCAAACAATCAAAATAAGAGTAAAATTACTTTGGTCGAGGCCTGTGGCCAATGCGAAATTTAACCAGGAAGTGTGAAATTCTTTAAGAATTTGGACATTTTGAGCGTTCGGTTTGATTCGGATATTACGTCACATTAATGACGTCACAAAATATGATTTTATACTATAATAACAAATAACGATATACATAGATATGTTTTAGCTATAAAGGATCCACCTTATTTCTCTTTTATTTTTGTCACCTCACAGGGCCAATATTGGCACTTGTGGCCATACTCCTTTGGAACCTAAGGAAAAGTTCTGTTTCATTTACTATAGAATATATTATTTATCACTTCAGTAAGTGACTTAAAATTATGAAAGAATTTGGAGTATTCTGGCAAATGTTAAACAAGTAAAAAAAAGTGACGCCACCCAATTTCTAACTTGATCTGTATTATGTGGTAATAAGCATTGTGCATAAGTTTCATAACATATGGTTGAGGCAAACTAAAGTTAGAGAACGGAAACGAAAAACTCAGCAATTTTTATGTTTATAAAGGGGCATAACTCAAGAACCGTTATCGTGACTGTACCAAATTTCAAACTTGATCTGTGTTTTGTGGTAATAAGCATTGTGTATAAGTTTCATAACATTTGGTTGAGGCAATTAAAGTTAGAGAACGGAAACCAACTTTGGGACATACATACGGACGGATGTACGTACAGACGAGAGTAAAACTTAATGCCCCCTCAGCTATGGCGGGGGCATAAAAATTTCATTACAGGTATATCATACTGAGTAAAAAGTTAAACAACAAATATTTTAAAGTAGCAGAAATAAAGTAGAAATTGCAAATTCATGATTTATTTTCATTTACAATAATATATTTATTGTTATATTCAGTTTAAAATAATTATAGTTTGTTTTTGAAATATAAAATTAATGAACTGCTCCATGTATGGAAGCTTGATACGACCACAGAGGTTGAACCCTGAACAGTTGGGGCAAGTACACTACATTCAAGCTTGATACAGCTCTGAATCTGGATTGTGATTAAATGTTCGACAAAGCATAACTTTCTGACACAGAATGAATGTAGTCAAAGAACTAAAAAATTTGAAATTGGACCTTTACCTATTATAGTCCAATATCCAAAATCTAAATACACTGTTAGATTCAGCATATCCAAGTTCACCAAGAATCTAATTAATTTATCTATTAATGGACAATATTAGGTAACTTTTTGAAGGGGTTTGCTTCATCAAAAAAAAAAAAAAATATATAGATATATATAGCTTTCTGAAAAGTAATTTATACAGAATAACAAACAAACCTACCAAGAAAAATTCACAAAAAAAAAAAATGAAAAAAACATTTCCAAAATATCATTCATCATTTAGAATACAATGTCTTTAAAAATCAATAAAACTTACCTTTAAATATTTTCAAAATATCTAATAATGAACAGTAAATTTCAAACTACCGGTATATTTATACATAATTTCTTCTCAAAAATTAGAATTTGATGCTGTATCTATTTTCAACTATGAATCTACTTACAAATTTCTATTAATTGCATAAAACAGCTTTGAATTTGGATTGTGATTAAATATTTGACATAGCATAGGTTTCTGACAAAGAATGAATGTGGTCTAAGATTTTAGAACTTAAAAAATTTGAAATCAGACATTTACCTATCATGGTCCAATATCCATAATCTAAATACAATGGTTAGATTCAGAATATCAAAGAACCACAAGAATTCAATTTTTGATGAAACGGTGGAACAATTTGATAATGCGGCCAAATATCCAAAATCTAAGTACATGGTTAGATTCAGCACATCAAAGAACCCCAAATATTAAATTTTTGTTGAAATCAAACAAAGTTTAGTTTTGAACCCTTTAGACCTCAATGTGGACCAATTTGATAACAGGGCCGAAAATCCAAAAACACGGTAAGATTCAGCATACATGTATCAAAGAACCTCATATATTCAGTTTTTGTTGAAATCAAACAAATTTTAATTTTGGACCCTTTATAAAGAGGAAGAAGAGAGGCAGTTATTTTACAAGAAAGGATTAAAAAAAAAAAAACAAGTGTACAGTACGCACAGAGAGTTTGTAATCGCGAACTCTAATCACCGATTGAGTGTAGCGGTGTGACACCGCAATCACGGATTATACTCCCAATTTCCTCCAAAGATTCTCTCCCAACACCGCGTGGCTGTTAATTGGTTTATTGCCCATCGGATGTACTGAAGATTAATGACGCGTGACAACATAATCGGATTAGCCAGATTTATTACCTATGTACATTTAATCGATCTTGATTGCACCTGTGTGCTTTAAAACACGGTATTAAAATGTCCTTTCTTTGACAGATAAAATGTGACATTATCATTCAAAATAAGATAATTATTCTTGTATGTTTTTGTCCCATGTCATTGTCATTTGAAATAAACGAACCAACGAATAAAAATACTGAATAAAACACTTATTTTGTATTTTTATTATAGTCCGTCAGGTCATAATTTGTGTTTTTCAACAAAGACGATTTTACCACACTTAGTATCTTTTATGACCTACTCAGTGAGCAATATCCGGTTCATTAATTGTTCAATATATAAAATCAACTGGCTTAAAACAAAATGTTGTTTTAACGGTAATTTGTCCAATCTTAACCCAAGAGTTAATTTATCGGATCAACAAGTGAACTCTGTTACATTCAATTTATTTTGCAATGTAAAATATTGTTTCACTACCTCCGTACTTTACCGACTTGAATTATTTGAATTCAGAAAAGAAACTGTAAAGTGACAACTCTGTTGAACGAAGGAAAACGTTTTGTATGCAATGTGCCCTATATTCATAAAAACACAACACTAAGAGACATTCCCGCCCAGACACAACACAATAATCACAACCTAATAAATTATATGAAGAAGAAAAATCATGTGTTGTTTATCTCTGTTATGATCTGTTATTGATCCTTTATTATTTAAAATAAAATTGGATGTTAAAAGTCCTTGTCGAAATAAAAAAAGAAGTATTTCAACAATTACTATAGAATATTAAATGAAACTATATCGTGAAAGAAATAGTTTGTAATCGATCTAATCACATTGATGTAGCGGTGTGACATCTGTAATCATGCCTTATGGTCCATTCTCAAAGATTTCCCAACACCGCTGTGTTAATTGGTTTTTTTCAATTGTTTTGACCAAATTTTTTAAAGTGTTACTTTCATTTTTCAGCTACCAGTAACTCTAAGCTTAGTCATGTTAGTCTTACATATGTAAACGACAGTATTTAAAAAAAAATGTTTAAAAGATTAAAGAAATATCTTTTCTGTTTTTGTACATGTTGTATTGTATACCTGATTTTATATCTTATCTTGCCAACAACATCATCAATATTAGCCAGGGACTGCTCAGTTGGAAACAGTGTGTTGATGTAGTCTATTGGATTAAAATCTGCCCTGTCTAATGGATCATCACTTGGCAATACCTACAAAACAATGCTAACATATTTACAGGCTTGCAATTATTTAGGAGCTACCATTTGATTTTATGGGGCTAGGATGAAAATTTTGTCCTGCATTTTGTTTTAGTTGTAATCTCTGTCCTCTTTTATTTTTCCTCTATTCGGTCTGCCTCTTTTTAAAGTTTATCCTGACTTTTTTATAAATTGTCATCCTGACTTCTTGTTTTTGCAGTGTCATCTTGCCTTTTTTTCTCAAAACTCCTGTCCTGCCTTTTTCCAATTTCATCTAACCCCTAAAATCAAATGGTAGCTCCTTACTGTCATACATGAGAGTCTGGATGGGGTCCTTCATTTCTATATTCTTTAATTTTTTAGGTCATTTTTCTCTATTCTTTATACTTTTTACCCATTATTCTCTGTTCTTTATATTTTTTGCCCATTATTCTCTATTCTGTAATCCCCAATCCACACCCTCATGTATGATAACCAAAAATAGGCTGTTATCTGATAAAAATTGTCATAAATTGTTCTACATGTACAAATAAGAGAAAATGCCAAATCAAATATAGATAGCTAAAATGGATTAACTAAAGATATCAAAAAGATAATATAGTGCTAATTTCTACAGAGGTGCGTTTGGGGGAGAGGGTCATACTTTGGTTAATTTCACTTCAAGTAATTTTAAAGTTAAATCCCTTCATTGTTGGATAACTCAAATTGACTGTAGTCTTTGCAAGATTTGTTTATTAGTTGTTATTGGCTTTGAACTAGCTGTCATTAACTGCGAGTATTCTCAGATCTGTACTTAGTGTCTTTTTATTGTTAGGGATGAGGGATGGATAAATACCCTGCCACGTCCAGTTTGTGTTTTTGTTTGTTGTTTTTCTGCTTTGTATCGATCTGATGAGTTAAGCCTTCTTCAACTGATTTTTATAGTTTATTCTTATGTTGTGCTGTTACACTACTGTCCCAGGTTAGGGGAGGGTTGAGCGATCACAAACATGTTTAACCCCACCACATTCTTTATGTGCCTGTCCCAAGTCAGGAGCCTGTAGTTCAGTGGTTGTCCTTGGTTCATGTCTGTCATACATGTATTTGTTTTTCGTAATTTGTTTTGTTATAAATTAGGCCACTAATTTTCTCAATTGAATTGTTTCGTATTTTTCATGTCAGAGCCTTTAATAGCCGACTATACGGTACGGGTTTTTCTCATTGTTGAATGCCATACAGTTGCCTATAATTGCTTACATCCACTTCATTTGAACTTAGGTGGATAGTTGTCTCATTGGCAATCATACCACATCTACTTATTTTTATATTTATATATATAGCAGTTCAGTGGTGAAAACATGTTTTCGGGGGATTTTGTATTAATTTTCAGAATCCTTCAGTTGCAATTGATTGTTACCAGCTGTGGTCTTGTGGACTAATGCTATAGGTGGTGGGTTTAATCCCCAACAGGGTCAAACCAAAGACTTGAAAACATTGGTATTTGCTACTTCTCCGCTTAAAACAACATTTAGTCAGAATAATGTGTCAAGAGAAGGGTGGACTGATACCTTGTGAGCCAGCAGTGCTGATCATTACTAATGTAACTAATTCCAGCAAGGTATGGCTGTCTAATATTATAAGAAGGATTCATATCTATATCACAAACATGTTCTAGTCCTGATATGCATGCTATATTTGCCACTGGAGGTAAAACACCAATCCATCATCTGTGGCCCTCTTTCAGCCTCAAATCTGTGTCCAGTGACAACTGGCAAAGTAATTAAATAATGAAGAAAATTGTCATGGAATTCTAATTTCTTTATAATAGTAGTTCTGAGCTTGTGATTCCTGTCAGTTGTGATTAAAAACACAGATAAAAAGTGATTAGCGATCATTAGCCAATGTTTCCCAGAGGCATTAATATGGTTATTAGGAGGGCCCTCAGGATTATTATAATATACTGGAGAGGCTTTTAAAGTTTTAATATCGCTGATAAAATATTTAAATTCATGACTTGCTGTATATACACTGGATATTATGGTGAAGGATAATGTTCATTCATATTTTACAAAGGATTTAATGTGTTTTAAAGTGTACAGATACTTTTAATATAATTTATCAGTCTCATCCAAGTGCTCCTAGACAGGAGGGAACCATGAAAGAGGAAGAAGAGAGGCAGTTATTTTACAAGAAAGGGATTAAAAAAAAAAAA
Source organism: Mytilus coruscus (assembly GCA_017311375.1). NCBI lineage: Eukaryota > Metazoa > Mollusca > Bivalvia > Mytilida > Mytilidae > Mytilus > Mytilus coruscus. The sequence continues at coordinate 38,920,124 of CM029598.1, forward strand.
AAACAAGTGTACAGTGCACGTGGCGATTAACAAACCTGATCTAAATGAAATGACCGAAATTATTTCTGTTAGAAAAAAAAAAAATTGTCCTAAATCCCAATCTGCCGGGTAGGACAAATAACTTTCAGGTTGGGTCATGACTGGCAAATGTGACTGTTGATCCTGCTCAGCCAAACCGACTCCTCAATTTGGCAAGGGTTTTTCTGGTGATGGGAGGAAGCCCAAGGATGTATATCTTTTAAAACCCCAGTCAACCCATGGGGCCTTTTACATTGTGACTGTTTTACTATCAAACTATTTTTCTATGAATTAAGGGACTGTGCAATATTTATCTGAGGTGGGGAATGTACAGCAAATATTTAAAAAAAAACTTTATGCCCGCCAATATTTATTATAAAAATTCTTGCCGCTCAATTAAATGAAAAAGTCCTTGCCGCTGGAAAAAATAAAACACACATATGGAAACATGATATTTTTTAACTAAAATGCACAACATTCAATAATACATGTATATCAGAGATGATATTTAAACTCAAATGCATATATTTCAATATTATAAAGATTTTATTTTGTGAAGAAAGTCAATTTAGGCTGTGATTGGATGTAAAGGTACAATATATTTTTTTATTTATCTATAAATAACTAGTATGTATATTTACAATATAAATTTTGAAACCTATTGAAATATTTTCTAGAGAATTATTCGAAAAGATTTCCAAAATTTCATAATTTGGTGTAAAATGACGGTGGGTATGGATAACATAAACAAACTCCGTTGAAGTTGGTCATGATACTATTTGGCTTCAATTTTAAAACAGAATAATAAAGTACACCACACATAACTATTTTATCCAGGTTTTATTATAAAAAAGTGGTAAATTTAGAATATGTTAGTATTGCCGCATATGGCAGAATAAATAGTACCATTTTCTATACTGAAGATAGCATAGGAAATCAAAATAAATCAGACTTCAGTTATGTTATATTTTTTGAAGCTTTTGATTAGTACATTTGATTTTATCACAAAGAATAGAAATTTTCACTGAGAACAATGCTGTGTTGAGAAAAGTTCTGATTCATCATAATAAGTCAAATTGATGGGTACTGATATAAATCTTTATTCTAGGATTTCAATATTAACTCTATTGTATAAAATGCACCAAACTATAGTTCTTTTGTATTTGTTTTCACCTTTTGAATGATTAATTCAATTGGAAACACCAGAATTCAAGTCGCGACAAATATTTTTAACTGAGATATTTGCCTTCTTTGCTGTGTAATTCCTTAAATTTATCACTGGGGTATTTCTCTACCCATAATCTATTAAAACAGGAAATGTTCTGGTTAAGTTTGTACTGTTTATGGAGTAAGGCAATATTTAGTCATACTAGAAGCATTTTCAGTGTTAAAATTGTCCAGCTAAGAAAAAAAGAGGCCCACTTGAGGCTAAATTTAGATAGAATTTATATTCTCCTGTGTAAAGAATTGTTCACATTCTTGGCAATTCATGCAGCAAATATTTCAATAGTGCTTCATTTTGTAGTTTCTATCTTTTATTATATCAGGCATATATAATTTTCATTTTCTACTGTTTGCAAGGACTTTTGTTGAAATTAATACTCCCAAGGGACATAATTCAGCTTTTCATAGAGTTGTAATTTTTAATGTTTAAGAATTTAATTTTGTTATGTTAAAGATTTATTTACAATACAATTGAAGTTGTTTTATGTTTAAGCATTTATTTACCATATGTTATGTTATGTTTAATGTACAAAACATTGTTTATAGTTTTCAGATATTTTATTTATACAGACAATGCTTAATAATAATGTACTATAAGCAATTTAATATTTTTTAAAGTGCCAAACATATATTTTTTATTATTTTAGCTTCAACATTCTTTTTTTTTTTTATACATTTGAGTTTAATGCTTTGATGCTCCTTTACTTTTATAAATAAAATGTGAGTACAATATACATGTGATTGCAAATAGGTTGTATATATTTTGTTTTAGATTCAATTGTGTTTTTTTTTTTGAAGTTATGTTTTCACCACAGAAATCACAAATATATGTATTGATAAGAACATTTATACCTTTAAACATGTTGCATTCAGATAATATATAAGTATATGAACTTACATCATCTCAAGCCATTGATATGTTAAAGGTGCTGTTATTCAATTTGATTTTAATAAATAGTTTTAATCTTTATACTCTGATTTAATTTTTTATGCACACCGAAGGGGTTTTAAAAGTGTGCGCCCGCCAAATGTTTGTTAAAAAACTTTTCGCCCGCTCATTATTTGCATGAAAAAGTATGTGCCCCGTCCATGTTTGCACCGGCCCCACCCTCAGATAAATACTGCACAGTCCCTAATAAGGTTAATTTCTGACAGTTGTTAGAATAGAAAATGAAACAAAATGAAACAAGACAGAAATCTGTAATGTTGCTGCCACACCTGATCTATTGCTTCCTGAACTTCTGGTGAAAATGTTTGAGGACAGGAAGCTTTCAGTAAATCTTCATATATAAAATCTTCATCCTCAGCTACAGCAGCCATCCCACAGGATTTTGATTTGTCAACAAACTTAAGGGAAGCAACTAATATTCTACTTCCGTTGAATTGTATGAATATAGACAATCTAATTTTTATAGAATTGATCAGTAAATTTTATCCTTTTCAATGTATTTATGCATCATATATTTATTTTGGCGACTGCCAATTAATGTTTATTTTGGAAAATTCCTAAACCGCATATTTGAAGCAATCGAGTGAAGGATTATTTTATTTGCGTACCAAATAAAAGAAAACCGGAAAGATGTTGTACGGTCACTAAAACACGTGTAGTGCAATAGAAAAAGTAAAATGGGGAAAAGGAAAAACGGATTTAATTGGAAAGCAAGGCAGCATAATGAAACTGTTGTAGATCGATCATGCGAAAAGAAAGTAAGCTACTATAAAAATTAGTAGACTATAAAACAAAGGAGGCTTCTCATGACTCTTTCCTGTAAACTGTTTACCTTTATAAATGACAATTGCTAGAATTAGAAATACAGGTCTCTACTTTACACAATGTACTCATCTTGTTTATAGAGGTATATAATTGGAAAGTCATATATATATCATTGCCTTCTTGGTCATGGTGGTTGCAGGGCTCATGCTACCAGTACCAGAAAACTGGGGCGAAGAAGTTGCTTCCTGTCGATCATTTGGCCTATCCCAACCATCAAAAGTGATATCTAGTTGCACAGGTGTTTTCTCAACAGTTACTTTCAGTCCCATTCGTCATTTGCAATCAATTTTTAAGATGTAAGGGTGAATGAGCACTTCTCTTTGAAGTCTCATAACTTCTCTCTCATAGTTTCTTAACCTCCTATGTGCCATAGGGCGATTTGGCCGATCTTGTTATGCTTCCTTAAAGCGCCAAAGATCGGCACAGCTCAATTTTTGAATTTGGTTTAAAGTCACAAAGAATGTGACGTCGCAGCCAAAACTACGCCAAGCTACACTGTCAATAATGGCCGCGACAGCAGATCACCTTATTTGGTTCTGTGTGTTTCCACCAGAGGCAGAGGGGGACACGCCATTTCACGGAGATGCATTTGGACCAATCAGGATGCCAGCTACAGATTCACCTCCTGTTCTGTATTTTTATCTGTTATTTTCACTGGATCTGATGAAAGAATTTGTGAAGCAAACAAACAGGTACAGATTTTGGAAGATTTTTATTCAAAGGGCAGTGTTCTCCCAGGATTTTGGATAGCACCAGGGTAACGTGTGTCGACAGCTTGGTGAAATGATTCATACAATCAGTCGTGTCTCGTCGCTAGCTAAATTTCTAGTTACTGTAGTTTTTATGTCTCTTGTTTTGTTTTAATACTGTGGTACTGTGTTATGTAGACATTGAGTCAGAAAATTATTTGTAAAAAATAAATCAATAAACACTTTGTATACTTTAATATTTTTAAAAATAAATAAAACATGATTCATTACAAAATATTCATCATTAACTTTAAAGTAATTAATGTCCAGGTTTACGTTTTGTGCTGACTGGAAACGTAAAATAAAAGGCTGGTGTTCGTTATTCAGAAAAGGATTATATTTTAGATTCGGTTAATCAATTGTAAAGGACCTTCTAGAGCCTCAATCTTAACGCACACAAATGTCAATCATTACAAAGCAAATTTAAACCATGTAATGAATTTTCCCACGGTCATCCAGAAAAGGTCACCTGAGTTTACTGTTACGTGATAATATTTCCGCAAATAACAATCTCGTGGACAAAATTGATGTCACTATTTTAGCATTCAATATTGTGAGCGAAGTCAAGTTCAAAGTTTTACCACTTGCACTGTTGATCACTGAGATGTGTATCGTCTTCCCACGGCAATTAATTCCTTTAAAATATTTAAAGATCACTGTCCTAAATACAACACAAAGTTTACATTCATTGTGCGTAAATGAATATTATGCAACGACGAGTTGATGCAGCTATAAAGTATTCCTGTTGTAGCGAAATGTATTATTTATCCTACAGTAATGCTAACAAATCGTAAAGAGAAAATGCTAGACTTATTAAGCATAACGAATGGTGAATAGTATTTTCTTTTTACTTGCATATACAAGTTTTGAGACACGTAATTTTCTTTAAACTGCTCACATTTTATATTCAGCGTTAGTTTCCGTTTATTTTACGCAAGTATGTCTCTTTTGTTAAGTAATATAATTTACCGATTAAAAAAACTAGGTCAAATCAGGTATAGTTTTATTTTATAAAACTTTAATGCAATTGAAAAAGTAACAAGAACATTTTGCTTTTAAATCTTTTATTTTTTCAAGCAATTATGTAATCGTAAAATGAAAATGGCGTAGACTTATTAGCATAACGAATAGTGAATAATATTTTCTTTTTACTTGTATACAAAACTTTGAGACGTGTAATTTTCTTCAAACTGCCCACATTTATTCAGCGTTAGTCTCCGTTTATTTTACACAATAATATCTCTTTTGTAAATTAAACATTTATTTACTGACAAAAACCGAGGTCAAAATCAAATATAGTTGTTTTAATAAAACTAATTTTAAATGTACAGTGTAATTGAAAGAATTAATAATAACGTTTTGCTTTTTAATCTTTTATTTGTTTCCAAGCAATCAGATATATAACCTGATTATCAATAGACAGGAAATACAACTGTTTAATTACATTAGAAATCTCACATACCTTGACTGTCGTGTGCGGCATAGATCAGAAGGATTAGGGCAATTAATTACTGGTGTGACACCTCAACGGACTGGAAGCATGTGCTAATACAATAAACAAAAGGTAGCTGAATTTACGCGAGTGGAGAATACTCCCAAATTTCTCCGAGAATTTAGGAGGATGTCGAGTTTCTGTTCACATCAGGAATATGGTGATGGAGTTTGGGATTACAAACTCTCTGTGTTACTGTACAGTGCAGTGGCGATTAACAAACCTGTCTAAATGAAATGACCAAATTATGTTCTGTTAGAAAAAAATTGTCCTAAATCCCAATCTGATGGGTAGGACAAATAACTTTCAGGTTGGGTCATGACTGGCAAATGTACCGTTGATCCTGCTCAGCCAAACCGACTCCTCAATTTGGCAAGGTTTTCTGGCATGGAGAAGCCCAAGGATGTATATCTTTTAAAACCCCAGTCAACCTCAGGGGCCTTTTACATTACTGTTTTCTATCAACTATTTTTCCAATAATAAGGTTAATTTCTGACAGTTGTTAGAATAGAAAATTCAACAAAATGAAACAAGACAGAAATCTGTAATGTTGCTGCCACACCTGATCTATTGCTTCCTGAACTTCTGGTGAAAATGTTTGAGGACAGGAAGCTTTCAGTAAATCTTCATATATAAAATCTTCATCCTCAGCTACAGCAGCCATCCCACAGGATTTTGATTTGTCAACAAACTTAAGGAAGCAACTAATATTCTACTTCCGTTGAATTGTATGAATATAAACAATCTAATTTTATAGAATTGATCAGTAAATTTTATCCTTTTCATGTATTTATGCATCATATATTTATTTTGACGACTGCCAATTAATGTTTATTTTGGAAAATTCCTAAACCGCATATTTGAAGCAATCAGTGAAGGATTATTTTATTTGCGTACCAAATAAAGAAAACCGGAAAGATGTTGTACGGTCACTAAAACACGTGTAGTGCAATAGAAAAAGTAAAATGGGAAAAGGAAAACGGATTTAATTGGAAAGCAGGCATAATGAAACTGTTGTAGATCGATCAGGCGAAAAGAAAGTAAGCTACTATCAAAATTAGTAGACTATAAAAAAAGGAGGTTCATATTTCTGTAAACTGTTACTTTACATGACATTGCTAGATAAAAACCGCCTCTTTGACAATGTTTCTGGTTATGGGAGAATCAAGTGATATTTTATATCCCATCATCCTTTGGGTCATGTGGTTGCGGTTTTACTACCATACATAATGGGAAGAAGTTGCTTCCTTTATCATTTGGCCTGTCCCAACGACAAAATTAAAAATTTAGCCTGCAATTTTTAAATTCTTTCGTCCCTTCATTTAATAAAAATTCTGCTAGGTGAAAAAATAAACACACATATGGAAACATGATATTTTTTAACTAAATGCACAACATTCAATAATACATGTATATCAGAGATGATATTTAAACTCAAATGCATATATTTCAATATTATAAAGATTTTATTTTGTGAAAAGTCAATTTAGAGGCTGTGATTGGATGTAAAGGTACAATATATTTTTTTTATTTATCTATAAATAACTGATTTGTATATTTACAATATAAATTTTGAAACCTATTGAAATATTTTCAGAGAATTATTCGAAAAGATTTCCAAAATTTCATAATTTGGGTAAAATAAAAAATGTGGATCGGATTTAACGATCTGCACATTTTCACAGAGGATCTCTACCAACGCCTAACAGGAACTGAACGACATGCATCGTGTTTTCATCTACCATTAATGTATATTGTTGACCATGGACGTATAAATAATGTCCAGGTTTACGTTTTGTGCTGACTGAGAAACGTAAAATAAAAGGCTGGTGTTCGTTTATTCAGAAAAGGATTATATTTTAGATTCGGTTAATCAATTGTAAAAGGACCTTCTAGAGCCTCAATCTTAACGCACACAAATGTCAATCATTACAAAGCAAATTTAAACCATGAATGAATTTTCCCACGGTCATCCAGAAAGGTCACCTGAGTTTACTGTTACGTGATAATATTTCCGCCAAATAACAATCTAAGTGGACAAAATTGATGTCACTATTTTAGCATTCAATATTGTGAGCGAAGTCAAGTTCAAAGTTTTACCACGCACTGTTGATCACTGAGATGTGTATCGTCTTCCCACGGCAATTAATTCCTTTAAAATATTTAAAGATCACTGTCCTAAATACAACACAAAGTTTACATTCATTGTGCGTAAATGAATATTATGCAACGACGAGTTGATGCAGCTATAGAAGTATTCCTGTTGTAGCGAAATGTATTATTTATCCTACAGTAATGCTAACAAATCGTAAAGAGAAAATGCCGTGACTTATTAAGCATAACGAATGGTGAATAGTATTTTCTTTTTACTTGCATATACAAGTTTTGAGACACGTAATTTTCTTTAAACTGCTCACATTTTATATTCAGCGTTAGTTTCCGTTTATTTTACGCAAGTATGTCTCTTTTAAGTAAGTAATATAATTTACCGATTAAAAAACTAGGTCAAATCAGGTATAGTTTTATTTTATAAAACTTTAATGCAATTGAAAGAAGTAACAAGAACATTTTGCTTTTAAATCTTTTATTTTTCAAGCAATTATGTAATCGTAAAATGAAAATGGCGAGACTTATTAGCATAACGAATAGTGAATAATATTTTCTTTTTACTTGTATACAAAACTTTGAGACGTGTAATTTTCTTCAAACTGCCCACATTTATTCAGCGTTAGTCTCCGTTTATTTTACACAATAATATCTCTTTTGTAAATTAAACATTTATTTACTGACAAAAACCGAGGTCAAAATCAAATATAGTTGTTTTAATAAAACTAATTTTAAATGTACAGTGTAATTGAAAGAATTAATAATAACGTTTTGCTTTTTAATCTTTTATTTGTTTCAAGCAATCAGATATATAACCTGATTATCAATAGACAGGAAATACAACTGTTTAATTACATTAGAAATCTCACATACCTTGACTGTCGTGTGCCGGCATAGATCAGAAGGATTAGGGCAATTAATTACCTGGTGTGACACCGCGTCACACGGACTGGGAGAGATGTCGCTAATACAATAAACAAAAGGTAGCGAATTTACGCGAAGTCGGAGGAATACTCCCAAATTTCTCCGAGAATTTAGGAGGGATGTCGGAGTTTCCTGGTGTCACACCAGGAATAATTGCGGTGTATGGAGTTTGGGATTACAAACTCTCTGTGTGTACTGTACAGTGCACGTGGCGATTAACAAACCTGATCTAAATGAAATGACCGAAATTATTTCTGTTAGAAAAAAAAAAATTGTCCTAAATCCCAATCTGATGGGTAGGACAAATAACTTTCAGGTTGGGTCATGACTGGCAAATGTGACCGTTGATCCTGCTCAGCCAAACCGACTCCTCAATTTGGCAAGGGTTTTTTCTGGCGATGGGAGGAAGCCCAAGGGATGTATATCTTTTAAAACCCCAGTCAACCCATGGGGCCTTTTACATTGTGACTGTTTTTACTATCAAACTATTTTTTCTATGAATTAATAAGGTTAATTTCTGACAGTTGTTAGAATAGAAAATTCAACAAAATGAAACAAGACAGAAATCTGTAATGTTGCTGCCACACCTGATCTATTGCTTCCTGAACTTCTGGTGAAAATGTTTGAGGACAGGAAGCTTTCAGTAAATCTTCATATATAAAATCTTCATCCTCAGCTACAGCAGCCATCCCACAGGATTTTGATTTGTCAACAAACTTAAGGGAAGCAACTAATATTCTACTTCCGTTGAATTGTATGAATATAAACAATCTAATTTTTATAGAATTGATCAGTAAATTTTATCCTTTTCAGTGTATTTATGCATCATATATTTATTTTGACGACTGCCAATTAATGTTTATTTTGGAAAATTCCTAAACCGCATATTTGAAGCAATCGAGTGAAGGATTATTTTATTTGCGTACCAAATAAAAGAAAACCGGAAAGATGTTGTACGGTCACTAAAACACGTGTAGTGCAATAGAAAAAGTAAAATGGGGAAAAGGAAAAACGGATTTAATTGGAAAGCAAGGCAGCATAATGAAACTGTTGTAGATCGATCAGGCGAAAAGAAAGTAAGCTACTATAAAAATTAGTAGACTATAAAACAAAGGAGGCTTCTCATGACTCTTTCCTGTAAACTTTACCTTTATAAATGACAATTGCTAGAATTAGAAATACAGGTCTCTACTTTACACAATGTACTCATCTTGTTTATAGAGGTATATAATTGGAAAGTCATATATATGTATCATTGCCTTCTTGGTCATGGTGGTTGCAGGGCTCATGCTTCCAGTACCAGAAAACTGGGGCGAAGAAGTTGCTTCCTGTCGATCATTTGGCCTATCCCAACCATCAAAAGTGATATCTAGTTGCACAGGTGTTTTCTCAACAGTTACTTTCAGTCCCATTCGTCATTTGCAATCAATTTTTAAGATGTAAGGGTGAATGAGCACTTCTCTTTGAAGTCTCATAACTTCTCTCTCATAGTTTCTTAACCTCCTATGTGCCATAGGGCCGATTTGGCCGATCTTGTTATGCTTCCTTTAAGCGCCAAAGATCGGCACAGCTCAATTTTTGAATTTGGTTTAAAGTCACAAAGAATGTGACGTCGCAGCCAAAACTACGCCAAGCTACACTGTCAATAATGGCCGCGACAGCAGATCACCTTATTTGGTTCTGTGTGTTTCCACCAGAGGCAGAGGGGGACATGCCATTTCACGGAGATGCATTTGGACCAATCAGGATGCCAGCTACAGATTCACCTCCTGTTCTGTATTTTTATCTGTTATTTTCACTGGATCTGATGAAAGAATTTGTGAAGCAAACAAACAGGTACAGATTTTGGAAGATTTTTATTCAAAGGGCAGTGTTCTCCCCAGGATTTTTGGATAGCACCAGGGTAACGTGTGTCGACAGCTTGGTGAAATGATTCATACAATCAGTTGTGTCTCGTCGCTTAGCTAAATTTCTAGTTACTGTAGTTTTTATGTCTCTTGTTTTGTTTTAATACTGTTGTACTGTGTTATGTAGACTGAGTCAGAAAATTATTTGTAAAAAAGTAAATCAATAAACACTTTGTATACTTTAATATTTTTAAAAATAAATAAAACATGATTCATTACAAAATATTCATCATTAACTTTAAAGTAATTAAATCTTTATAAAATCCATAATCAATAAAAAAAAATATCATTCAAAATAGAACAAAATGTTCAATTAAAAATTTTCTAGTTTCTAGAAGGAAAGTTGTTGGATGTGAAAGGATTCCTGTCATAAGGAGATATAAAATTCAGAAGAACAAATATTGATTTATTATTTGAACCAGTTTCTATCTTAAATTTTAGTAAAAGAAATTTTTCATAAATTTTAAAACAATTTGCCATAGATTTCATGTAAATATTAACCTTTCTTGTCTTTGGTGATAATCAAACATAGATACAGACTTAATACAGCACTGAAATCTGTTTTTTTCATGATACATTTAAAAAGAATTCCTAAGTCTATAAATTTCTCTTATGTCTAGGTGTATAAACCATATTCAATGTCCACAACAAAGTCTCCCTATTTTCCTGCCTAAATGACAGGAAGTAGATATAAATAGATTTAACATGTGCTTTTGGATAAAATTTGCCAGATTACTTCTGTTATTGAATTCATTAATTGTGGATATAGATACCCAGTTTGAAGGTACAGTCATGCATTTAATTTATAAAATATAATTGTAAATAAACTTGAATATTCTACGTGAACAAAATGGGTCATGTGATATGTACAGATATCCGTCTCCTTTGAATTACTTGACAGATACTGTAGTTTGAAACCCGACTATCATGCAATAACAATGTCATAATTAAAGATAATTTTGGCCATGGTTTAATCAGAGACATATAATACTATGATATAAGAATTGAGAAATGTATAATTGTCAACTATCGGGTCGACACTGTTTCAGTGTTTGTGTACAAAGCCTACATGGCTACAAAGTATTTGCCGACTTGTCACAGGTCAGCGCTTGGGTGGTGAGTGAAGCCCAAAAATAATTTTCTGTGATCATATAGTTATGATCTCTTAATTAAGAGACAAAAGAATCGTGTAACAAGTGTTAATTACACCGATTAAATCCAATCAACAAGGTTAACCTCGTAAGGTAAATCGATCACGTGGTGTAAACAATCTTTACAACTGAAGTTGAACTGGTTTGAACTAGTCAAATTTCACCTGAAATTATATGCCGCACGGAAAAGATTTAACAAGTCGTATAAAACTTTATCGATTTACGATTTTTTAACTGAAAATTTTAGCACCACGGAAAAAAATTATACATCGCGGTAAGAACGATACCACCACGGTAAAAAATTATACATCGCCGGCCCGCGGTCCTTTAAGGGCCTGGGGAGAACACTGAAGGGTTTTTTCTTTACTGTATGAATGAAAAGAAAAATCATACTCTGTCTTCAAGGCTTTCGGAACCAAGGGGAAAGTATTTTGCAGGAAAGCCGATCGTTTTTTTTTTAATGAAAAGCTAAACGAAAAAACTACGTAAGGACCGAGTCAATAAAAAAAAAAAATTTCACGGGAAGAACGAGTGATATTCCTATTAAAATAAAATATGTTTTTTGGATGTGTTTTCACTTATATGACAACATAGAATAATTTGTGTCCACAAAAATTAGGATTCTTTCCAACGGGCATAAAACTTGACAAACGGGAAAGACGGCTTACATTAAGATTCTTACCTCCGGGCATATGCTTGACAAAGGTTTTTTTTTAATTTTTATACGACTGCAAAAAATTTTGCGGTCGTATATTGGTATCACGTTGTAGTCGTCATAGTTGTCCAAAGACATTTGGTTTCCATATAATAACTTTAGTATTACTAAATAGAAATCTATGAAATTTAAACATAAGGTTTATAACCACAAAAGGAAGGTTGGGATTGATTTTGGGGGTCGTGGTCCCAACAGTTTAGGTAGCAATAAACAGTTAGGAAAAAATATTAAAATTTTCCCTCATAAATTTTACCATCCCCTTTTCATTGCCTTCTTGCAATATTAAGCTTACTGTTTGTGTCATATATGTGCATATGTATGTAATCAGAATCTTTCATAGATTTCATATCCAGTATATAAAATGGTAAAATTTAATTTCTTTTTGGTGTATCCATGGCAACAATCTGCATTTTTTTGTTATAAAATATAGCAAAAAGGGGGGAAAAGATGTCACATATTTCCCCAAAATTTGACCAAAAGTAGAATTTCAATCACTTCAAGTAATACCTTTTCTGAAACTGTTTACATATATCTTTCAATAAATCCAATGAAAATCATATGTCTTTCATCTCATTTTTTTGTAAAATTGCGTCAAAATCTTCGTGTAGAAAAAAAGTGTTTGTAAACATTACATTAATTTCTGGACCGATGACCGGTCTAGCTATGAAAATACGGAGAGTCATACAGAAAATAGCCCATAAAACATGTAAAGAATAATCTTGATGTTCTTATAAACCACCTTTGAAGGCTAAATTAGTACTCAGCTGTCTAAAAATGAATTTTATTACACAATAACTTTCATATTTGAAAAATCCACCGGGGCCAAAATGCGAAACCAAACTCCTAACTGTGTACTGCTACCTTAATAGTAAATATTTTTTTCAAATTCTCCCTTTTAACTAATTTTCTGTGTTCTGCTAGCTAAAACGAGTAAAATGGCCTTTTATTTTTGAAAATTGGTTGATTAATGAATATTTTATCAAGGTTAGCAGTTGACACTGAAACGCGACAAAAACTGATTTAAAGAAAAGTGCCAAGTCAAAGTGTAAAATCTTGTTTCTACCTCAATTTTGGCAAAATCTTAAAACTATACTTCTTTTGTCAGTTTTTAATGTTGAAAATCTTTATAAGACCTCTGATGATGCAAAATTGTACAAAATTTACCAATTTCAAGCATGAAAATGTTAATCTTTATGTTTAATGTATACCAAACACTTGATTAAAAAACTTGATAATGGGGAATCAATTTCTTACAGCTGAACCAACTATACATTTAATATATGTCAAAATGTAACATGAAATCTTGATAAAATAATAATTTGATATATTATGAAGAAAAATACAAAACATTCAATACTTAGGCTACTACATACTGCGCAATCCTTCAGAAGCAAGGGTTAAGCAAATAGAGTACAATTATAAGCCTTGTGTCAAAATGTCTAAGTTTGGTTGCTAAGGACTGTAAACAATAAAATTGACATGCATTGTCATTCTTAAACACTTAATCCCTTCAGAAGTTGATTTAGAATCTAAATATCAATAGAATTGTTGTATGAAAAGTCTTAAATTATACAATTCTGAGCTTGGTAAGTATGCCATAAGGTAGCAATAAACAGTTAGGAAAAAATATTAAAATTTTCCCTCATAAATTTTACCATCCCCTTTTCATTGCCTTCTTGCAATATTAAGCTTACTGTTTGTGTCATATATGTGCATATGTATGTAATCAGAATCCTTCATAGATTTCATATCCAGTATATAAAATGGTAAAATTTAATTTCTTTTGGTGTATCCATGGCAACAATCTGCATTTTTTGTTATAAAATATAGCAAAAGGGGAAAAGATGTCACATATTTCCCAAAATTTGACCAAAAGTAGAATTTCAATCACTTCAAGTAATACCTTTTCTGAAACTGTTTACATATATCTTTCAATAAATCCAATGAAAATCATATGTCTTTCATCTCATTTTTGTAAAATTGCGTCAAAATCTTCGTAGAAAAAAGTGTTTGTAAACATTACATTAATTTCTGGACCGATGACCGGTCTAGCTATGAAAATACGGAGAGTCATACAGAAAATAGCCCATAAAACATGTAAAGAATAATCTTGATGTTCTTATAAACCACCTTTGAAGGCTAAATTAGTACTCAGCTGTCTAAAAATGAATTTTATTACACAATAACTTTCATATTTGAAAAATCCACCGGGGCCAAAATGCGAAACCAAACTCCTAACTGTGTATTGCTACCTTAGGAATTAGGGGCCAAAAAGGGGGCAATATAAGCATTTTTCTAGTTTCATGACAATAACTTGTGGAACAGTGTATGGATCTCTCTGAAATTATACCACAAGTTTCCATACCACAAAGGGATGGTAAGGATTGGCTTTTGGGGGGTTATGGCTCAAACCCTTTAGGAATTAGGGGCAAAAAAGTGAGAAACAAGAAGGGTGTCCTGGTTAATGGACAATTAAGTACAAATTACAGTGTAAGGGAGGTAATTCAAACACAACTTTGAATTACCTCCCTTACACTGCTTTTAAATTAGGTATAAAGAATTTTTGTGTTGTCTTGAGGTGATTAGCTGTCAATTCATTTTTAGAAGTTACTATTTTAATAATTTTAAAAATGCTGATTAAGGTAAATTAATTTTAGCTACTTATAATTATGTATGTCATTTTCTATTTTAAGACTTTTATGATGTATTTAAATGGGTTATTATTGTTGCAAACTCCATTGGAAATTTGAATTGAAATTATGACCATGACTGAGGGAAAGAATTTTTTGGAAAAAGGGGAGGTTAAAAAATGGGTTGGGGTAAAAAATGGTGTTGGTGGGGGGGGCAATTTTTTCTCCTCAAGATTTCAGAAATTAAAAAGAAAATCCTTCAAATTTTTTTTTTTTTTAATAAAGTGGGGGGAGGTCAATTCGCAACAGCATAGTGTATTGCACAAAAGCGAAAAATTGAATATAAATTCAAATCATATAACCAATTCTAAGTTCTTTGACTACAGTTATTCTGTGTCAGAAACCTATTATGTGTCAAATATTGAATTACAATCCAAATTCAGACCTGTATCAAGCGCGAAGATTGTTTCCATTTTTGCCCCAACTGTTCAGGGTTGGACCTCTGCGGTCGTATATAGCTGCACTCGGCGAAGCAATTTATTTTTGGTTTAACTCAATTGAACATAAACTCTCAATTACAATCATTACAATTTTCAGATATGCTTCAGACCTGTATGACAGAACTAGACTTCAGACTGGTAGATTTTAAAGGAAATGGCAGTGGAGAAAAGAAGGAAAGCAAATAATTTCTGAGTTCAAGGCTTTTTTAGGCGTCCTTTTCAATATGGGATTAAATAGGAAAAGCTCCATAAAAGAATATTTGAATTGAAAAAACATGTCTCAATATACTCCATAGTTTAGAATGACTTTTTCCGGCAATCGCTTTCAAAATGTTTTGAGATTCTTACATATTGTAGACTGTAAAAAAATCCCGGCAAGAAATAACCAAAACTACAATCCGTCTTCAAGAATAAAACCATTAATTGACTTCGTAAATCGAAAGTTTCTTCATTACTATAGACCTAGACAGGAGTTGTCAGTCGACAAGACATTGGTTGGAACAAAGGGAAAAACGGCAATGTTGCAATACAATCTGAGCAAGAGATCTCGCTTCAGAATAAAATTCTGGATTCTCAAGAAAGCTGTTACGGGGTACGTTTTACAAATGCCCTTTTATCTCGGCAAAACTTTTGAACTCGCTCTCCCAGCAGGTATGTTACAAGGAACAAACATGGTAATTAAATTGTTACAAGGAGCTGATCTGCTCAATAAATGGTATCATGTTTTTACGGGCAATTTCTTCTCATCCTTAAATCCTGCAAGAGCACTCCTTGTTCAGAGAACCCACCTTACAGGTACTTTACGAAGAAACCGACCCATGCCTAACATGATTAAGAACGCTGATCCCGATCCCGGACAGACAACTTATGCTAGACAGGGAAACATACTGTTGTGCTCCT
Organism: Mytilus coruscus; assembly: GCA_017311375.1. Classification (NCBI taxonomy): domain Eukaryota; kingdom Metazoa; phylum Mollusca; class Bivalvia; order Mytilida; family Mytilidae; genus Mytilus; species Mytilus coruscus. Next base: position 38,936,214 of record CM029598.1, read on the forward strand.
TCCGAGACCAGAATCGGCGTAAGCAGGTAAAGCTAGTGTCTACGTTTTATATCGCTGTCCGGGCAATGAATGCAAAACCACTTACCGTTAACGCGCACAACACCTGCATGGGTGGTGTAGACCTTTCGGATCAAATGATGGCATTTTATAACGACTACAGAAAACAAAGCAAAGTCTGGAAAAAGATTATATTACACATGTTTCACAGGATACTGCATTACTCTTATATCCTGTATTATCAGCACACATCCCACAACCCAATATTATCAACATTTGAAATTGTGAAACAAGTAATCGAAGGGCTCACTGAGGAACGTCTATTAAACAGACAGCAGAATCCTGGACCAGGACAAAAAATACGAAAGGTAATTGAAAGGAAAGAAAAGGACTGTACTGTGTGTTCCAACAGGAAAAACGACAGACAAAGAAGAGCAAGGACCGAGTGTTCACGTTGCGTGAAGGGACTGCACAAGTTCTGTGTTCGTAGACACGAATGTTAACTATTGAATTATGACTTTCTTATAATTGTTTTGTAAATTATGATAAAAAATATTCTTGTAAACACATGAATGAATTAAAAGTTGTCTTTTATTTTTAAACGACAAGGTTTTTTGTCTTTCCTTTACTTATGGAACGACCATTTAAAACTCGGAGGAAGGAGGGCTTTTATTTTCGGAAATAAATAATTTGATTCTGAACTTGAGGTAAAAAATAATCTGGCAATCAAGGGAAGAAAACAATTTGAAAGGGAATATTTAACATAAAATATAATGCCAAACAATTAGGGAAATGTTGTACCACATCAAAAAAGCAATTGATCAGAGATTTTGTTTTAGTTAAATGGTTGATCAAAAAATATTCTGATAGAGGATATTTGCCATAAAATATAATTTGTCGTGTCGTTTCTCAAACATGTCAAACATTAATAATTTTGCGCGACCAGAAAAAAAAACAAAGCCCCCCTTTGAAGTTAAATGGTTCTTCCCTTAGAACTCAAAATGATGAAGAAGTATACGATCTAAACCGAAGAAATTATAAAAACAAACATATGCACAGTTTTAGAACTGTCAGATATCTGTTTGCATGTTTAAAACGTCAACAAGTGAACTCTGTCTATCTGTCTACTTGTCTAAGAAATGCCCATCCACAGAACAAATTGATGCTATTGACGTTTATGACATTGTATAATAGTAACGTCTATGACGTTCTCACGAAAAAACAACTTTTTGTTCAGCCGATTCTTGGCACTCAAAGGGGGTAATCACAAACATTCCTGGCACTCAAGGGGTTAAAGAGAAGTCACTTCTACCTATGATTCTGAAATAGTCACAGTGAGCCCTGGGTTGAAGCATGAACAGACAAGTCTTTAAATAAGTAAATACTTGATTAATTTTGTGCAGCAGAAGCCCTTTTCTGGATTTATCTTCATCAGGAACGCTCAAATCCAAATATTTGAAAGCCACAGAGGTAAAAGAGCAATACACATGAAGGGCCATATGACTGAAAGGGACCTAAAAATTAGCCACATTCATCGCACTTCAACTTGAGAGATTTCACTTGGAACATTAGTTTCCTATAATTTCGTAATTTGTCAACAGATAATTTACAAACACTGAACATGCTGAAACAGTTAGCATGGTTAGTAACCTCCTTTACATAACTTAAAGCATTTCTTTCACAATTCTGTCAAAATGTTTAACTCAAATGTAAATTCAGGAAAATATAGAACTTGAATTTAAATATGGAAAATATAGAACTTGAATTTAAATATGGAAAATATAGAACTTGAATTTAAATATGGAAAATATAGAACTTGAATAGACAACTTTCGAGTTCGATGCATTTCCGTCAAAAACTTTGGTTTTAGTGAACATCATTCATGCGTTTAGGGGCATCGTCACTTCTGTTCCCATGTTGAGCGAGTGGTTGGAAAACTATGATGCTATATTGCACGATTTATTCGGCAAATTGAATTCTCAGAATTGACAATCAGCACTGCTATCATTAGAGAACTGTGATTCAGTACATACAGAACAAACATTATTTCTAATTTATCCTGCACAGTGACGATCACTAAGACGCTTGATGAACGTTAATAGTGCAGGGATACAGGCAATCCCCTCTATCTGGTAAATGTTGTCATAAAGGGGCGCATAATTGACGAGTTTTTTCCGGTGAAGGACAAACTCGAAAGTGGTCTATTCAAATATCAATGAATATGGAAAATACAGAACTTGAATTAAGTTATTCAAAATCTCTAAATATGCATAAATTTGAGAGTTGTAGTCATTTCATTTTTATCTCTGCCTTAAAAATTGGCCATTGTTGGTTTTATTTTAGATAAAACTTGATCCAGAAATAGAAACATCAAACAAAGAGGATGAAAGCAATATATTGGTTCTTCCTTCAGAGAAACGTAAATCAAAAACTATCATCCAGACAACTAAGAAAGTTAAACAGCTGTCAAAAAAAGAAAGAAAAAGATTGCAACAGGTACTGGAGAGAAAGAAGAAGAAAGCTCATGTAAGTCACATACAGATAAGATATTTTATTAACCTACAGTACAGGTAGAGTCTTATTATTAAATGTACTATTGATGCCTTAATCCATCTAGATGTCAGACTGGTCCGACAGTTGTCCGAGTGTAATTACATTTGTAACACCTGCTGTGATATTGCCTGTGCAATGTCAGTGGAAGGTTGTAAATCAATCTGTACCAGCTTGATTAGAATTAAATTTTACCTGTACAGATATTTTAGTATTTATGGAAGATAGATACATGTAAAATATTGTATTCTATTCAAAGAAGAAAATTACAATAAACTATTGAAAATTTAATATGAGATCAACTTTTATTTGAACTTGTTAACTGACCACATACAAATGAAAGAAAGACGATTTTTAACAATGTATTGCTAACCGTAAATATTTCATATTATTCAAAATAATAACAACCAGGACGGTTTTCAATCGAAGTTTTCATCACAATTTTCAATATAGCCAACATATCATATTTTTAAAAATATAAACAAATTGAATAAACTATCATTTTCCTTTCGACACCATGTTCCCCACCGGAGCCTCTACATCTATTCATACCTGTCAATCATTACTCGCAAGTTAAACATTTTGGTCAGCCAGATCACCCGTGCTTACTATTTTGACATGTTTTCTGTCAATCTCTTGAAACAATTGTTTTTTTTATTACAATATTTATAAAGCCGTGAACAAGTTTCGAATCCTAGTTTTTATAGAAAAAAAAAAATTTTCATATGCACGTTAATATCTTATGTCCCAGCATTAGTTTTTATAAACATATTTTACGAACTGTGTCAATCAATACACGAAAATCAACGTTTTACACTAGTCAGCCATCTTTACTTTAGCGTCATATTTCCCGCCATGCTAAAGCTCGTGCAGTCAGTAAGAATTTCTAAATTGATGTCAGCAGTTTTAATTGTATTATTTAGTAAGTTACATAGAAGTTGATAACATGAGAACAATGATGCAGTACTGTAATGTGTTTTCAGGTTTGGTGTTGATTTGTTGGAATTTAAACAAAATGTTAAATTAATCATGATTCGGAGATTTTTTTTTAAAATGAAAATAATGGAGTTAAAAGAACTAAAATAACTCGTGACATTTAAGAAAAGCGGAAACGGGGGAGGGGTATTCAATCAAATTATTTGGTTCTTAATTTCTTGGGGGGGTGTATTTCCGAACTTAAAAGGAGGTGTCCGAATAAATTATTTAAATGGGAATCCTTGAGTTGACTGATAAATTATAATAAATAAAATAGTTAAAGAAGACTTGTTTCGTTTATTTGGAATAGGATTATATTTAAGATTCTGGTAAATCATTTGCAAATGGATCTCGAACAAGAGCCTCAACATTTATGCACAATAATGTCAATCATTACACAGCAATTTTTAACCTGAATGGATTTTCTCATGGTCGTTCAGTAAGGTCACCTGTGTTTACTGTTACATGATATTTCCCGCTGTATGAGAATCTCTTGCAGTGGACAAAATTGATGTCAGCTATTTTTAGCACTCAATGTTGTGAGTGAAGTCAAGTTCAAGCTCAACCACACTGTTGTGAACTTACTTCTTTATAATACAAACGGGTCCGAGTGGGTAAAATCTTACATGGGTGTTCACAACAAGTGTTTGTCTCAATAAACAATTACCACAACTTTGTACACGGCAGTTACGTTTCATGCAAACAACGTGTAAAAATACAATACTTTATTATCAATACACAATAAATATACAATAAGTTTATTCACGCAGGAATACGCGAATAAATAATAACAAATGAACAATCAATGTTACTGTATTTGAATTGCAAATCGCGTTATATTTAACAAGGGAAACTTCGATCTATAAATTGAGCAAAATATATATTTAGAACTTGATGCGGAGATCAGTAAAATAGTGTGTAATGCTGTTTACCTTTTGTAAAATATAATACAACAATAAATCTTCTTCTTCTTCAATCCCAACGTCTACATAAAAACAACTTCTCTCTTGAAAACCCGATAAACCATTGCTGGGCGGAAGTTGACGTCACAAAAGGCAAGTGAAAGTACAGGAATAAATATAACGTAACGTTGTGTAAATTGTACTTTCACAACACACAAGCTGTTGATCACTGATATGTGTATCATGGAATTGTCTTCCCACGGCAAATTAATTTATTTTTAGATCGCTGTCCAAAATACAACACACAAGTTTACATGCATTGTGCGTAAATAAATATTATGCAACTAAGAGTCAATGCAGCACCATTAAATTATTTACATGGGAGTAATTGCATTTCTTCCGACGACATAAAACATAGTAAATTGCATAACAAGAGTACAATTACATCTCAGAAACAAGAAATCAGACCATCTATACAATATTTAATTAACTAGTCATCAAACAATTTGATTGAATGTTTCTAGTTTTAATGTCCAGTCATGTCAGTGGCAATTATTTCATGCATATATTAAACAAACACAAAAATATCAAAATAAACTGAATGCCCGAGAAGAAGAATTTATTACTGACACTGACAGGACTTAGGTTTTTTTTTATAGTGTTAAAATCACTAACTTGAACACGTTTAACACAAAATACACAATCAATAAACAGAAAAGACAAATAAGTTTCGTTTTACAACTGAATCTAGTTTTTAACACATGTGTTATTGTAATCTTAGCTGACAATAATTTTGTCTTGTTTCGTTATCTTCTAGTGTTATTATTTGCGATCTATTTTAGTTACAATATATCACCAACTTTCGGACAAATGCAATATTCGTTTACACCGGCAGAAAGAAAAAAAAGAAAATTCACAATTAAAGAATCATCAAACTATACAAGTATTGATCAATGTAATTTACCCAACATGACTGAATATTAAATAGTGTGGTTAAATATAGAAATATTTTGCATGTGACCGTCAAACTAAAACGTATGCACTTTGCACTTCATTCTGCTTTTCAATGGATGTACGTGGACAATAAATAAATAAAACAAAAAGAACCTTCCAGAAATAAAAAGAAAATATGTTTAAAAACTGTATGTCAACAAATACGAAAAAGATACAAAAAGAAAAAAAACAAGTAACATATAAAAAAAATTATGAAGAACCAAGAATATATTTAGCAGTTGAAATATGAAAAGCCATAAATAAAGAAATAGGCTATTTCTATTTAAAAAAAAAGTTGTCTCCACTACTTCACCTGTAAAAATATTTTAAATCAAATACGATGTAGAACTAATCAATAAAGTGAGAGGTTTAAATCACAGGTAACCCTGATTCTGAAATCAGTGAAGCGTAATTGTCTAGTAGCACGGATTAAGATTAAAGGACAATTATATTACCGTTCACACCTGGATCTGTTGATTATTGGCCAGACTACCTACCATAAAATTGTCTGATTATTCTTTTCCGACATGTCCGAGTCCGTTATTTATAGTAATAAGACTCTACCTGTACTGTATCATTTAAATAAGAAGATTTGATATGAGTGCCAATGAGATAACTCTCCATCCAAGTCACAATGTGTAAAAAGTAAACAGTTATAGGTTAAAGTACGGCTTTCAACATGGAGCCTTGGCTCACACTGAACAGCAAGCTATAAAGGGCCCAAAAATGACTAGTGTAAAACAATTCAAACAGGAAAACCAACGGTCTGATCTATGTAAAAAACGAGAAACGAGAACCTCTTATGAACCACATCAACAAATGACAACCACTGAACAACAGGCTCCTGACTTAGGACAGGTGCATACAAATGCAGCAGGTTTAAACGTTTTAACAGGCGCCAACCTTCACCCTAACCTGAAACAGTAGTGTAACATTACAACATAATAAGACACACTATAAAATATTAATTGAAATGGTTTAACATAATCAAAAAGACATATAAACAAAATCAAGTAAACATACACTGAATGAATAAATTTGATCTTTGACACAATGTAAATACAAGATTATTTAAAAACCAATTGTTCAGAGAACAATTGAAGGTCTTTCCACATCAATTTTCTTAAATAATTGATAAGAAGCTACTTCTGGTTTACTCAAAGTTACTTTTGGCGTCCAATCATAGGTTTCTTTATACTGATTTAATAAATATTTGGTTTCTATATAATTTTGCCTGAAATAAGGCAGATAATTGCCAACTTCCAGTTAAGAAAATGTCACGTCCTGTCTCATATGATAGCTGTATTTACACTGATTCTATAGAATGTCACTACCAGTCTCAAATGATAGGTTTATGTATGCTCATTCAAAAAATATATGGTTTCGAGGTACTTTTCCATGAAATAAGTACAAAAATGACTACTTCCGGTTCACTCAAGGTCACTTCCGGTTGACTTTTTTCAAGGTCATATGCCACCCAACATTTTGCAAAAGACCTTATGGCTTTATCATGTACCAATCTTTAGTCATAATCAATTTACCTTAAAATAAAACATTTCAGGGGCTATAACTCCTGTAAGATGACATTGAATTATTTCCGACCAAAGTATATCATATCTTCATCACTATGAAGCCAATATTTTGCACTAGTTCTTTTTTACCTTAAAAGTGTCAGAGAAAATGCAGAAACAAGCAAAAGTCTAAATTGAGAACATGACCTTGACCTTTGACCTTGACCTCATTTTCTAAGTTAGGACCCAAGGACCTCAAATAAAAAGATTCTGGGTTTATACGGCTTACAGTTTATGAGTTATAAAATCATAACAACAAATTTATTTGGTAAAGGTAGATAACTCCTATAAGATTTCACCGAATCGCTTCTATCCAAATCAGCCAAAAATTCCTGAGGATGTGACGAACAAATATGAAAAAGAATTTTGTCGTTATCTTTTTTAGTTACAGAGGAGATACACTCACAAGAAAAACAGTGTTTGGGGAGATAACTCTGACAATAAAAAAGTTTCGGCTTAACAAGATGAGTTTTAGTTTTAAAAGCGCAATAACTGTTTGACATAATATCCAAAATATCTAAGCGACATCTTGCGAAACAACTAAATACATTGTACCGCAAGAAAAGGGTTTGGCTGAAGAAGAAGAAAAAAGAAGAATAATAATAATAATAATCAGAACAAATACAATAGGTCTTTCCACAGAAAAGTGAAAAATGTGAATAAATGGAGATGTTGGGTATATCTCAATAAGCAGCAACCCAATGACAAAAAACACAAAGTTGGCATACACTGTGTACAAGTGGATACATGTCTACATGTCACAGTCTGAATTATTCAATAGACTCTAAAAAACAAGATCTTAAATCAATTCCAGATTTTATAAATGAAAAAAAAAAATAAGATAACAATAAACAACCACTGAATTGAGTGATTAGGTTCCTGACTTGGGACAGGCACATACATGAGATTCAATGAATTATAAAAAAACCAATTTCATTGATTAAAGCAAAGTTATAGTTCAGAGATAACACATTGCATTTCTTCTCCAAAAATGAATGTCACAAAGTAAAATATCATTTAACCATATGATCTTTTTAAAATATTAATTAGTGTTTAGCTAGCCTAGTGTAATCTATTGCCATATATCAGGTCTCTTGCCATTAGCCATTTGTAAAAGACGGATGAAAGATCCCAGAGAGACAGTCAAACTCATAGATTGAAAATAAACTGACAACGCCATGGCTAAAAATAAAAAGACAAACAGACAAATAATAGTACAGAAGACACAACATAGAAAACTAAAGACTAAGCAACACGAACCCCACCAAAAACTGGGGGTGATCTCAGGTGCTCCGGAAGGGTAAGCAGATCCTGCTCCACATGTGGCACCCGTCGTGTTGCTTATGTTATTACAAATCCAGTAAATAGTCTAATTCGGTAGGTCACATTCGTGAAAAGGGAAGGGTATTGTAGTTACGACATAAGGAACATATCTGATATCATCTGTGAAACGGTTATTCCATAATGGTCAACCAACTCGTGATGGCGTCTGTAAAATTTACGAAGGGATGATTTCAACTTCACCATTTGGAACTCTTGGTTTAATAGCTTCCTTGTGAGCAGCAATCCTCTATCAAGGAAATCATGATAGGAAATACAAGTCCGGGAATATCGTATCAATTGGGAGATTGTAAACTTTCATAAAATTTCTTAAGTTTGAATTATTGCCAACAGCTGATGAGGATTTCTACCTTCAAATTATTCCTATTGGGAAAATTGTTGATTAAATTTAATCGTTTGCTTTATTAATGATAAAATCCTAACATGCATTGTCCACAGAGAGCTGAATTGTTAGACTCTCTATCTAAAGTGCAGGCCAGTAATGAAGAACTTAAACAGTTTGCCAGTGTAGCAGAGATGCAGACAGGAAAGTTCAAAAGGTAAGTTAACTGGTTCTGTATTTATAAATTTACTGTACCAATGCAAATGGATAAAACGAGAAAAAGCTGACAAGAAATCATTAGATTCTTTTTTTAATTCGATAATGAACATAGTTGATATACGTATTCAACATTTTAAAGAACATTTTACTCCTAACAACAACCATGATAGCCCTATTTCTCGTATCAAACATAAGCTAAAAGAACTCGCCAAGGAATTTGCTTTTGTCCCTGCTGATAAGGCTGCTAACAATATCATTATTGTTTGACGTAAATTTTACATTGAGGTTCTGAAAAAGGAAATCACAAATTCACCAACATTCCAACTGACTCCATTTTCGGAAAAATGACATCTGTAACAAACATAAACTTTTAGCTACCTCTTTACAAGCAGAACCAAATACAATGAAAGTTCCAACTATGTACTGGCTTCCGAAGCTGCACAAAACTCCTTACAAATATAGATTTATTTCGTCTTCAAGCCATTGTTCCACTACTAAACTATCAATTCTACTTACTAGTACACTTTGTACAATCAAAAACATGGTAATAAATTGTTAGAATAAGGCCTTTGAAAATAGTGGAATTAATTACTTTTGGAGTGTCAAAAATTCGTTGGAAGTGCTTGATAAATTGCATGCTTATATTGGTGATTTCGAATCTGTTTAAAGTTTTGATTTTTTTACCATATATACCACTTTGCCTCATAATCTTATTAAGAAAAAATTCACACACCTGATTAAATGGGCATTTAAAAAGTCAGAATGCGAATATATATGTTCAAACTCTTTTAGGTCATTTTTTAGTAACAACAAACAAAAGAACTATGTCAATTGGACCTGCTTTGATACTATAACTGCCCTTGAATTTTCACTAGATAACATTTTTGTTCGCAATGGAGATTCCGTATATATTGTCAAGTTATTGGAATTCCCATGGGGACTAACTGTGCACCACTTATTGCGGACCTGTTTCTGTATTGTTATGAGTTACAATTTATGACTAAAATCAGCAAAGACCCATCGAAACAACATCTGATTCAAAAATTTAATAACACTTTTAGATATTTAGATGATATATTGGCTCTCAATAATGACGACTTCAGTATGTACACTAAAGAGATTTATCCTGCCGAACTGACCTTAAATAAAGCTAATACTAACAATGAACACTGCCCTTTCCTGGATCTTGATATCTATATCTTTAAAAGGAAGCTTTATACTAAAATTTATGACAAAATAGATGATTTTTCATTCCCTATTGTTAATTATCCATTTTTAGATGGTGACGTTCCCTTGTCACCATCTTATGGTGTTTATATATCTCAACTTGTTCGATTCACTCGTGTATGTAACAAGGTATTTGATTTTAACGAAAGAAATCTCTGTATTACTGAAAAATTATTACACCAGGGTTTTCGATATCACAAACTAATCAAAACATTTACTAAATTTTATCATCGGTATAAGGACATCATTCGTAAATATAAATTAACATGCAGACATCTTATACGTTCAGGTATTTCACATCCAATCTTTTACGGTAATATTCTTTACAAAGCACAAAAATGTCAGCATTCGCCTCAAAAGCAAACCAAACCTTTAAACAGACTTATTTGGAAGGGATATAGTTACAATACTGTTGTCAGGTCATTAAGGATTGCATATTTTGGTATTAATATTGATTCACTCATAGGGTCTTTGCATCGGAAATAAACACATTTATTCTAAAACCAGTTGTTGGCATGATACAGGTTTTGTTCTTCTCATATATTTTATGATGGTATAATACTAAACCCCAAACGGGAGGGATTGTACTTGATTTTCATATGATGAAGACATAATCTTTCAATCAGTTTAATTGAGGTCTGGAGCTGACATGTCAGTAACTGCTAGTAGTCCTTTGTTAATTTATGTTTCAATGTCATTTTGTTTACTTTCTTTTGTTACCTATTCTGACATCGGACTCAGACTTCTTTTAAACTGAGTTTTACTGTGCATTTGCTGTGTGTTTCTTTATTCTACATTGGCTAGAGGTATAGGGGGAGGGTTGAGATCTCACAAAACATGTTTAACCCTGCCACATTTTTGCGCCTGTCCCAAGTCAGGAGCCTCTGGCCTTTGTTAGTCTTGTATGTTTTTTAATTTTAGTTCATTTATATGTTTTGGAGTTTAGTATGACGTCCATTTTCACTGAACTAGTACACATTTTTATTTAGGGGTCAGCTGAGGACCACCTCGGGGTGTGGGAATTTCTTGCTGTGTTGAAGACCCATTGGTGGCCTTCGGCTGTTATCTGCTCTTTGGCCTGGTTGTTGTCTCTTTGACATATTCCCATTTCCATTCTCAATTTTACATAAATAGAAAATTATTGACTTTGATCTTTAGAATTATTAAAGCTAAAGTTTATCTTTTCATATGTTTTGAAGTCCCTTTGAAGTAAGATACGAACAAACAGACTGCTCATCTATATAGAAGTTTGAAAATCAATTATATGGTCATAATTTCTCCAAATTACTTCAAATATCTTAATGTACTATCTTCTGTCCATTTTGTCTTGGCAAAAACTACCTTTTATCACAATATTTTTAAGAAATCGAAATAAGTTTTACATTCACAGGAAGGAGATTAAGAACAAATGTGATTTGTTGAATGATTAAGGATGTTCGCTCCTCTTGTTTTTGAATTTTTGCCAGATATTCGGAATCCTCTAGTTTTATTCATGTAGTGCCATTAAAAATTTTGCCCGCTAATCCCTACTTTTCTTTTCATAATTCTATGACATATAGTTTAAAAAGTCATATTTAAAAATCTTATAAAATTCTTGTTATTTTTTCATACTTTTTGAAAGGAAAAAGGTGCCAATGTTAAATGTATGAAAAATCTTAGAGAGAATCAATCCCGCCAAATTTTCAGTGATTTATATCTTGTAAACAATCACACATACCTTCCATTTTTTTTCTGCTGATTTAGTCCCTTTATTTATATACTACCAATTTATAACAGTCTTTTAAAAGGCTTGTTATTTAGAAACAGAGTAGCGAACATCATTAGACATTTTTTCTGATACAGGTTTTCTATTTTCTTTGGTCATCACTAATCAGACCAAAATTATATTTTATGGCAAAATTTTGAATATGTAAAACTTCTTCATATGAACCTTTTTCATTATTATTATATATATACTAAATATTAATGTCTATAGAAAAAAGCAAGGTACAGAAACATTTCTCATGTCTATAAAAATATCAATTTATATTCATTGCTATTCATGTAAGAAATTCTTAAATTTATTTTGAAATGCAGAAAGCTGAATGAAAAGAAAAAGGATGCTGGTGAAATAAACAGTGTTGCTAAAGGAAAAAAGAAGTCAACAGAAGTTAGAATTGATGAGTCAGATGATGGTAATGAGTCCGATAGTTCTGTTCATACATCAGATATGTCAACTGATGAAGAAAGTGATCCTGATGACCAAAGTCAAGTTCAAGGTCAAACAGAGGATAGTGGATGTGATACTTATGACAAAAAAACTGTTCCTATGGAAACAGAGACTAATGCAAAAATACAAAATAAAATGCAAGCTGGAGCCTCAAAATTAGCAGAAAAGCCAGTATTGAAAGATGAAAGTGCATGTAATAAAGAGAAAATGGACAAGAAGCCAGCTGTTAATATACCTGTTCATAGATTACCTGAGATGCAGGTATTGTGCTCTATTCTCTAATGCTTAGCTGATTTATACAATCCCCCAGCTGTTGACTTTTATGATAAACATGGTTGACATTATCTCAGTTCTTCATTGGTCAAAATTCAATATGATGTAAAGTTTTCTTGTTTTTATTCTATTTTGCTAATTTGTTGTCATGAAAAAAGGTCAGGATGTATAATTACTTCACATAGAAACAACTAACAAATCTGTTTGCAGATCAATGAAGAAGAAAGATAGAGTTTGCGTACATATCTCCTAAAACTATTTGACAACCAGATTCTACATTAAATCTCTACTCTTGGCAGTTAAATTTTGAATATTAAAAGCGCAAAGCAAGCCTCACATTTGAAATTTTTAAATTGTACTGTCTCACGTGGAGAAATATTGTATCACAATTCTTGCAGTGGTGGAATCTTTACATTTATAAACCTATATTCCAATTCATCAGACAGTTTAGAAAATTTGTCAGTTCAAGGAAATAATTTTTCATAATGGTTTTTTCCTGAATGTGAAGATTAATAAAAAGTTTATTATGAATTTTTTTGGGGAATCAATCGGAGAATTTAGGTAGAAAATATAAAAAAAATATCAATACTTATCTACCTAGTAAAAGCTAAAACCAATCTTGCTGTATTGTTTTGTCGCTCTGTCATAAAATTTATTGTAAAAGAATGTGATTGCTCGTTCAATTCAAAGAACTGAAAAATACAAATGTATTTGAAATCTGTTGCTTTAAATATTTCTAGACATGATTGAGAACTTTAACTTGAAGTTTAAATTTTACAGGAATCAAGACTGAAATTACCAATCTTGTCAGAGGAACAGTTTGTCATGGAAACCATTAATGAAAACATGGTCACAATTATATGTGGTGAGACAGGATCAGGAAAGACAACCCAGGTTCCACAATTCCTGTACGAAGCTGGATATGCACAGTAAGCATTTTTGTTATACCAGCACTCTAGGAGTAAGGGCTATATTGCAATCATCCATCAGCCCTTCATTCTGTATGTCAAACAAATATTTTTCGACAGATTTTTCTCAGAAACTACCAAATAGAATGACTTCATATTTGGTCAGCATCTTGACAGTGATGAGTTGTTAAGTGTGAGCACTTTTCAGTTTTGTCAGATGTCTATGTTCTGTTGCAGATACTTTGAATTTTTCAGTATGTTGAATGAATTAAAAAAAAAATTCCATTTCTCAAATATTACTGAACAAAATGACTTCATATTTGGTCATCAGTTATGTCTCCAGAAATGATCATAGAATGCTATAAATTCAGTATTTACATCACATTTGAGTTTATCATCCACTGAATGAAATAAATAGCCTGTTTTCTAGAAATTTTCCAACATCAATTAAAATTCAGTTCAGTCATAGTAAAGTCCCAGATCTTGAAAATGGTGCATTACGTTTTGATTTTCTACTACTGGTAAGTATGCTCTTTCTTATTTACAACATGTCTTTTTGTTGAAATTTTTTTAATTTCGACCAGAAAATATCAAGTATATGATTCCTGGCACTGACGTGTAATAGTATTATAGCATTTATATCATTGATAATATAATGACAATGACCTCAGACTGTCTAAAATTAAAACCTAACATTACTAATGAGCAGAGAATAAAATCTAAATTAGTTAAAAATGATCATAAAATAAATAATGTATAGTTTCTTCTCTTATTCATTAAAATTTTTCGTCAATAACTATTTTTACATGTAAATAAAAGTGAGTTGGTGCCACTGTGAGAGAGTGGTCAAGGTAGTTGATAAACAACAAAAAAATGTTTGTATGTATTGTTGGATCCCTGTAATATTGATGTTTACCTTTCAACACCTTTTGTTTATAAATCAATGCAACAACATTTGCTTGTGCTTCAGATTTCTGAATTTTTGTTTCATTGCAGCACAAATGGTATAATAGCTGTGACAGAACCCAGAAGAGTGGCAGCCATAAGTATGTCTAACAGAGTGGCTAAAGAGTTAAATTTATCTGAGAGGTATGTGAGTCACATGTTAGTAGGAAACCTAATTTCTGGAACAAAAATCTATGGATATGTTTCAAGAGAGATACATATCTGAAATGGGTACTATATTAATAGAAGAAATACAGATTTTATCGCTACATAATAGAATGAATACATTATTATGCTAGAGGTGAGAGCAGGTCTAGTAACGCTGGACTCTATAAAAATTAGGAGATGAGGTATGATTGCCAATGACACAACTATCCACCAAAGTTCAAATAAAGTGGATGTTAGCAATTATAGGCAACTGTACGGCTTTTAACAATGAGAAAAACCCATACTGTATAGTCGGCTATAAAAGGCCCGGACATGAAAAATATGAAACAATTCAATTGAGAAAACTAATGGCCTAATTTATAACAAAACAATTAACGAAAAACAAATATAACAGACATGAACCAACGACAACCACTAAACTACAGGCTCCTGACTTGGGACAGGCACATAAAGAATGTGGCGGGGTTAAACATGTTTGTAAGATCTCAATGCTCCCCCTAACCTCGGACAGTGGTGTAACAGCACAACATCTGTTCACTACTCTGTTTCATCAGCCTGAATCACATAGAGGTAACTTAGTTTGTGTCATGCGTTACTCCAATTGTTTTCCTTCAAAATTATCCAAACTTTGCACAGTGATAACACACAAATTAAACATACATACATTGTATTTTAGACTGTTTTGAAAGATTTTTTCTCAGGTTTCCCATCTGTGGAACTGCCATTTTTATCATTGCATGCTTTAGAGCGTGCAAAGTGTGTGTCAGTCATAAATCCTACAGTTTTCAGTTTACATTATTCGATCTTGACCTAGTAATCACACAGATTGAAGATGTACATCTCCAGTATTCATGGGCTTTTTTTGGTTAGTGTGGTCTGTTGTACAGTTTTATTAGTTATTCCTTGCATCCATTTTATGCATTATAAAGTGTGTTTGGCTGTCATAACAACCTTAAATGTTTGTTACTTGATAGAAATCTTCCTACAGTATTTTCTACTTCAAAAATTTGCATATATTCAAGCAATTTTAAAATCTAAAAATATTTATGCAGTATTCTCACAGTCAGCAGGAGACATCAACAAAAATGTCTTTCCAAACAATCTCATTGAGGAACATTGCTAATAACATTTATGACTCTTTTTTATTTTACAGAGAAGTATCATACCAAATTAGATATGAAGGCAATGTGACACCAGACACAAAAATCAAGTTTATGACTGATGGTGTTCTTCTGAAAGAAGTCCAAAAGGTCTGTACACTGAAGACGCTTGGCAAAACTGTCAGACCTTATTTCAAAATGCCAATTTTATCAACTAAATGAATATTAATAAGAAACAAAACATTACAATATTTATAATAATTTTATAATAATTTTTGAAAACAAAGATTGTCTATTCTGTAAAACTTTACATCTTATTAAAATTGAGAATGGAAATGGGGAATGTGTCAAAGAGACAACAACCCGACCACAGAACAGACAACAACAGAAGGTCACCAATAGGTCTTCAATACAGCGAGAAATTCCCGCACCCGGAGGCGTCCTTATTGTTCTTTATTCATTTTCATGAAGAAATATGTTTTAATGAAGTTAATAATGTATGGTGCTTTTGGCTATTTTCAAAATGACGACTAATGATATATTGAACATAGAGTATTACAGTTTGGTTAACAGTACCTGAAACATTAGTTTATGCTTATAAAATTGACGATAAAGAGAGGCAACCTAAAACTAAATAGGAAAATATCAATGTCATTGTCAAAAGAAGTAAAAAGATAAACCATGAACAAACATAACGGAAAACTAAAGCTATTTGAAATTCCATTGAAAACAGGGTTTAACTCTATTGTTCATGAACAATCCTTGCTCAATATATTATAAAAAAGAGGCCAAAGATACAAACTTATAACTGACACCGCCATGACAAAAAACCAAAAGACGATGGAAAGAAAAATTCACAAAACACTATATAGAAAACTAAAGACTGCGCCATGTTAACCCCTAATTAAACTGGGGGTGATTTCAGGTGCTCTGGAAGGACGAGCAGATCCTGCTCCTCTTGTATGGAACTTATAATTTTCTGTACAGTAGTGTTCTGATAATAAAAATTCTTTTTAAATTGATATGGAGAAAAGTTTATATAAAAAATATATAAAACAATAGTTATTTTTTATGTTTTAGGACTTTCTATTGACAAAATACAGTGTTGTGATTATTGATGAGGCCCATGAAAGGAGTGTCTATACAGACATTCTGATTGGTCTGTTGTCTAGGATTGTACCACTTAGAAATAAGGTAGGATTGATTGGTTTATCATCATAGAGGTTAGTCCGATTTTAGGGAGAATATTATAAAATTGCTTGAAAATTGATGAGTATCAGCATATTTGATTTTGTAATTCTGAAGTGAAGAAACATACTTTAGTCAAGAGTAAAAACTTGAATATATCCATCACTAGTAAGCATCGAAATCAATTTAGGTAAACTTAAAATCAAATTGATGAAAAAAATGTTCCTGAAACTAAACAAGTTAAAGACAACCGTAGAATGTATACAGATATTTGTCAAAACAATTAAATTGAACAATAAAGACGAGAGAGTTCTTAATGGTTTTGTTGTTTTGTTGATTATAATGTTTTTGTTATACAGGGTCTGTTGTTCGACTTGTCGTTAAGCTAATCAAATGATTTACTCTAACGCATCGTTAAATACTAATCATGTGATTAGTTAACGCAATGATTAAAATCTGTTGCTGAGTATATTTTAATCATTGCATTAACTAATCACTGCATTAAATTTTAATCACTTGATTAAGCTAAAATTAACACCCATCATGCAAATTTGCCCTAAATGCACTTGAGGAAGCACCTAAACTTCCTGCCAACTGCATACAAAATGGGGATACATCAAATCCAAAGAAGCTGCCAAGATTGAGGAAACCAACTTTTCCCAGTTGGAGGAAAACATCCTGCAGACAGAGGTTGAAAAAAATTATGCCACAATCAGGGAAAAGCATAGTACCAGTACAACTAACCAGGAAAAAAATAAAATATGGACCAACATTACAAACAAAATAAATGCTCTTGGTGTTGCCAACAGAACCCAGAAGGAGGTGAGGGACAAATGGAGGAACTTAACAACAAAAGCTAAGTCGGCCTTCACAGAGCATAGGAGAGAGATAAATAAAACTGGTGGAGGTCCAGCCCCCAAAAAACCATCTTCAAGTGTTGAGAGGGTTGTAAACATGTTACAGGATTCAACAAGTTTTTCTGGAATACAGGAGGAATTGAAACATCATGCTTTGAATGCCTTCCTGCAGGTATATTTGTGTTCCTATTTTTTTATTATATTCAAATCAACCTCTAATATCTTTTTAATTTTAAATTTCCACTTAAAAGAAAGAAACTTAAAATGTATGAGACCGACTTTCTCCGACTATCGTCTGCTCTCCTTTCTGGGAATTTCCTTTGGTACTTTGCTAAAAATAGTATCTAAAATAGATATGTACTACAACGCTAATGACTAATGTGCATGAAAGAATGCACATCAAAATAAAACTGCTTAGAGAAATTTTAAGGTTTTAAACCTTTTACTATCCACATATTGATTATCTATTTAGTTCATATAATCAACGGATCAATGAAACAAAAATCGGAATGATTGATGGAATTTGACCTAAATAGATCGGTCTCTGCCTAAATCAGTTTTGTTACGTTTTCAAATTAACTACGGAGGAAAGTATACCACATTGGTTACTTTGATTACTCATGAAAATTTACCATTTATTAATTCAGCGTGAACTTTCCCATCTTCATCAAATTATTTAATGTATTTAAACAAAATCGCAACCATGCGCCTTTGCCTGGTAACTAAAATGTGCGAACGTAAGGCAACCAGTCAGTTATAGTGGGTTTACGACAATTGTACCTTAGTCAAATCGTAACCAATGCCAAACCAGTTTAATTCTGTGAATAGGAATAAACTTCATTTCCTTTGGAGGATGACATTCAAAACCAACTGAGATCGAAATAAAACAACAATGCGATTGAAAAAAATATATATTTCTTTATATTAAAAAATACAAAAACTATTATGTTTTTCTTATTACAGTGAAAACAATTAATTATATCCATTGAAAATTTAGGAAAAATATAAAATTGATGTTTTTATAAAACAAAGTTTTTATATTAAATTCGGAAAAATGTTCCCTCCCCTAAAAGAAAAACCAACAACAACCACACTATTCCTTTACAAATAAAACAACCATTATAATTTTGATTTGCAACATCAAATTGAGACTACATACTCATAATTTAAAATTTGAAGAATACCACCAATCTACAAAACACTTTATGAAAACAAGACTAAACAAAACTAACACAAACAAAATTCATAGTTTTTAACTCTCCTGCTCCACACAAGGCGTGTTACGCCTATAACATTTGTATTTTTTGTTTACAACCCATTTATATTTTCAGCAAATGAGGAATCCGACGATGATGAGATTGAAAATACTGTCGATGTCCAACCAGAAGTAATTGCTGTTGCACCTACAAGAATACCGCTTTCTCCAATGATATTGGTTAACTCCTTGCCTCTCAATACCACAGTTGGGCTACCCAGCAGACCTGTAACTGCAATGAGTGAATCCACTGAAGATATATCTGTTCCAAGTATAAATGTTATTAAGAAAAGAAGACGTGTAACCCAAGAAGATGTTTTTCAAATGCAAATCAAAGTCTTGAAGGAGCAGATGTCATTATACACAGAACAGCGACAGCTGGTCAAAGAACAGACAGAAAAGAGAAAAACAGACAGAAAAGGTTGCCATACAAATCCAATTGCTGAAAAAGTTGAATGAGGATAATACTATTCCTCCAACACTGACAGGTTCACAAGTTGCTTACCTTGCCGCCATGTCATCTTGTTTTGAAAATTCTTGAAAAAATCTGTTTTAATGTTGTTATTTTTCAATGTTAACTGATCTATGTATTTTAGAAAAGTGTTTTTACTTAAAAAAAAATTAGACGCTGTCGAAAGAACAGATTTGTTCATTCTTTTATTTATTCAAATTCACACAAGATACACTGTAAATTTAGAAATGATTCAGATGTTTTAATTATCGCAAAAATGCGAAAATTTCCATGTTAAATTTTTGTAGCATTATTGGTATGCAACATTTCCAGAAATGACAATCAATGCCCCATTAATAAATACATGCAATAATTTCAGAATTTACAGTATATGTATGTACAACTAAAGGATGGTCATCATGATAAGAAAAGGATAAAACAAAACTGGTATGAAAGTTATTCTCAACTCATTTTTTTATTATGAGAAAAATTTGTTGCATAATGGTTCCTTATTCCTCGCCATCTTGTTGTCCCATGTATGGTTGTATCATTGGTTGTTCCTCTGGAATATCATCATTATCTATTATTGGTTCTTTCAGCATCATGGCTATATTGTGTAGAATCGCACACGCTAGAATAAATTTGCATGCTCGATCTGGTCTCATCCTAATCTGTAATTAAACCATGTCATTTTTTAGAATAGAGACATGCAAATGGAATGGTTTGAAACATTTCCTAAAATTGTAGTCTCATTGATTCAACATGTTGTGGAACATACATCAAGACGCTCATGGTTGTCCCATAAACTTAATGATATGTGAAGTGTGTAAGTCATCGCCCAGTATATACATCCCTTTGACCTCTTGAAAATGTGTCTAATCCTTATAATTTTCAACCCAAACATTTGTTCAGGTTTTCTTATTTCCAACTGTTGTCTTTGATTTTACAGAGATAGCAATGACTAAAATGCGAACCTCTAAGAAGACCCCAAAATGCAAAAATTGTGTTTTGGCATTTTTTTTTTTTGTAGTGATTTAATGTTCTTGAATTGGGTACCCAAATCCGCACATTCAATATGTGATGATACAGCTTGGTTAATTTCCTCCTTAACACTATAATCCACTCCTTGGTGGTACATCTATTAAAGGAGAAAAGAACAGATCATAAAATTGAGAAGGAAATGAGGAATGTGTCAAAGAGACAACAACCCGACCACAGAACAGACAACAACAGAAGGTCACCAATAGGTCTTCAGTGCAGATCATACATGTTACATTAACGTTTGCTTAACATAAAAGATTAAAAACAGGATGACAGAAGAATTTATGGGTATACTTAACACTGAAAAATACAAAAACTATTCTTATATACTTTCTTACTGATACAACCGTTGGCCAATAGAACATTAGCAATGGGTACATAAATTAGGCCGTTAGTTTTCTCGTTTGAATTGTTTTACATTGTCATTTCGGGGCCTTTTATAGCTGACTATGCGGTATGGGCTTTGCTCATTGTTGAAGGCCGACGGTGACCTATAGTTGTTAATTTCTGTGTCATTTGGTCTCTTGTGGAGAGTTGTCTCATTGGCAATCATACCACATCTTTTTATATCATTTCGTTGCATTCACCAAATATACAGTTTGTACTAATAGTGATAAGTTTCAATTCAATGGTTGTCGTTGGTTGCTCAGTGTCAATCATATGCTTTATATTGTTTGTTTTGTTTTGGTTGTAAATCAAGCAGCTGATTAAAAAAATATGTTACACAGTTTTTCATATCGGA
This sequence comes from Mytilus coruscus, assembly GCA_017311375.1. Classification (NCBI taxonomy): domain Eukaryota; kingdom Metazoa; phylum Mollusca; class Bivalvia; order Mytilida; family Mytilidae; genus Mytilus; species Mytilus coruscus. The sequence goes on from CM029598.1 coordinate 38,957,448, forward strand.
GTCTTTTATTGGCAACATTATATGGTATGGTATACTATTGCACCTTGTAGATGGCCGTACATTTCTGATTGACGTTTATCCAACATTGGATAAATTAGCTATGAAATAGCCAAAATGCGATTTTGATCGAAAATCTAAAAGATGCTGCTTATATTTCTTCGTTAAATAGTTGTCAATTCAAACGTGCCTCAAACAATTATAAAACAAGAACTATTCCTGATAGATTGGTCCAATTATTGAGATGAATATTCAGGTATAAAAATAAGAGGTTATGTGGACAATTCTCATCAAGAGACCAACATGACACAGAATTAGAATTCCTGAATATCCATGAAATATTTGCTAATGTGCATTAAAAAAACGAACAATCATATAAATAATGAGGTGACAAATTTTGGATTTGCTTATCAAGTGTAAATTCAACAAAAGAAGCTTTCTAAATTTTGCTGGTTTGATCTCCATCCATGTTTATAGTTTGCAGAACATTTATTCATGTCCTCTACACTTACTTGAAATAATAACTTATATGAACAGTATTTATTCGTTATGCTTACACCGGTTTTCAGAAGTCGAAATCTTTGTTTCCAAATTCCAAACGTTCTCTCAATTGTGCATCTTGTTGTTATATGAGCTCTATTAAAGTTGTGTTCCTCTGCTCTCTTGGTTGCCTAAACGGTGTAAGCAGAAACGACGACATGGGTAACCACTGTCTCCTAAAACAACACCTTGTTCGATACTGGTATACTGATCCTGCAGATGGATTCCAACTGCAGAAGTTTTAAAACATGGGCGTCATGACATGACCCAGGCCAGTTAGCACTTACATTTGTAAAGAGACCTAAAATTTGAGATATGAATGATATACTAATTATTTATCTGTAGATCATTCTTGATGGTTTTGACCCAAATAAGAAAGTTGTTTATTCTTTTGATTTACTTTTTTTCACATTTTGTCATGTCGATTCACTGATATATATATTCGTGCCTCATTGGCAACCGTACCACATCTCCAAAATGTACCCGCCACGTCCACTTGTATTTGTAGTATTTGTATTTTTATTCATCTAATGAGTTAAGCCTTTTCAACTGATTTTTATAGTTCGTTCTTATGTCTGTTACACCACTGTCCCAGGTAAGGGGAGGTTTGGATCCCGGTAACATGTTTAACCCGTCACATTCTGTATGTATGTGCCTGTCCCACGCCAGGAGCCTGTAATTCAGTGGTTGTCGTTTGTTTATGTGTTACATATTTGTATTTCGTTCATTTTTGTACATAAATTAGGTCGTTAGTTTTCTCGTTTGAATTGTTTTACATTGTCATCTCGGGCCTTTTATAGCTGACTAATCGGTATGGGATTTGCTCATTGTTGAAGGCCGTACGGAGACCTATAGTTGTTAATTTCTGTGTCATTTTGGTCTCTTGTGGAGAGTTGTCTCATTGGCAATCATACCACATATTCTTTTTATATAGCTATCAGTAACTCATGAGTACTCTCAGATCTGTACTTGTGTGTTTTGTTGTTGGTATATACATGTACCCGCCACGTCTACTGGGTGTTTTTGTTAGATGTATTTCTATTTGTATCCATCTGATGAGTTAAGCCCTTTTCAACTGATTTTTATAGTTTGTTCTTATGTTGTACTGTTACACGACTGTCCCAGAATAGGAGTCCATACCAAGATTATTTTCAATACCATTCACTATCCAAATTTACCGGTAAATAGAAGAATTTGAGAACATTTTTGTTTGAATAAAGTCTATATTTTTTCTATATATACAACAAGATAGAATGTTTTGGTACAAAAGACATTAATTTTGTTTTAGCCTCAGTCCGCTCAGCTCAATTGTTTAGAGTCAAGTCATAAGTTTCAACAATTCTTTGAATAATGTATTTTTATCTAAAGTTAATTAACCGGTTCTTTGATTAAGGGTACATATGAACATTGTGCTGAAATTGTCCATGAATCAGGGCGGGTCCAAGTGAAGGCGTAATGGGCGCCCCCCCTTTTCAAAAAAAAACCAAACAAACAAACAAAAAACTATGAAATATACATGCTCCAAGTCAGGAACCGTTACATTAGTGCATTTCACAATTATTTTATGTTTTTAGCAAAAAAGGGTCAACAAAATTTTCATTCAAAATGAAGGTGTGGATCTGAGACTACTTTGTGTTATAGTAGTCTCAGTGTGGATATAAATATCAATTAGACTATAACGCTGGCATTTTCCTTTAGCTCCTTCTGACGGGTGATATATTTCACAACTTGCTTACTAATCATGTCTGTAGTTGGTTTCAGAATTCATTGAACATAGTTTATGTATATCGGTCTATATATAACTGGTAAAGTAATTGGCAGGTACTTGTTTCCACAAGTAAAACTTATTCTTATTTTAGTGTCTTTGGGCGGGGTCTTGAATTTATTTTCCTTCCTAAAGGTGGGACATGAAAAAAACAGATAAATTCCACTGTTTTCTCCCATCCCCACCCCTATTGAAAGAAAATGACCAGTCCCTAAGAAAAATGAATCTGCCTCCGACCGCAGTTCGTAAAAACAAGTTAGAGTTACCTCGCTTTTAACTGATAACAAGAAGTGACGAGGGGTTTTAACGACCTTGACTACCCATAAATAACTCCTATAAATAGAAAAGTGACGTACGGATGTGTTGAAACAAGACAAAGTTTACAGATGAAGATGGATGAAACGCAGCTTTGAAGCTCAATCCCATTAATTACTTACAATTGTGGTCACAAATTCCTTGCACATTAACACTGTGAAAACCTTTGCGATTCACAAAGCTTGGCTCATCATCCGCTGGGGCCTGAATACGTATATGAGTTCCATCGACGCAGCCAATTACATTGGGGAAGCCTGCTTTTTCAAAGAAACCATTTTGTTTTGCATTCAACTTTTCCTGCGCACGATGGCATTTAATGAATTGATCCTTTTTTGCAATCAATGCGTCTGTAAATTTTGTTAAGACCCTCGACACAGTAGCTTTGTCGTGGCCAATTGTGTCACCTATTACGTGGAGATGTAAGCCACCGGCAAAAACGAAGAGAAATCATCACCTGCTCCTCAACACTCAGTGCTGTGCACCTTGAAATTGCGCTTTGCAGATCATCTCTGAGCAAGTCAAATATATTCCATGCTCTCCCTTCCAAACCTAAATCTTTGGCGCAACTGCACATCCGAAAAATTCATCTGAAGAGGGTCTTGGCCCCTAAAAACTCTTTCTTTTCTAGGAAAAGGTCCTAAATTTCATTGGACAATATCCGCCATGTTGGAATTAATGAGGTGATTAATATTTAATGCAAGGATTATAGGTGTTTTAGTTTAATTACAATTTAATCAAGTGATTAAGGTTAATCACACGTTGAATAACAAACTAATCGCATGATTAAATTTAATCACATGATTAGGCAAATTTAACGCAGTGTTACTGTTAACGACAAGTCGAACAACAGACCCCAGGTGTTAACAAAGCAATTTGTATGTTTGCAACATTGATGAACCAATGGAAGTGAATAAAACAAATATGGTACCAATACCATACTTGTAAAATTTCTACAAATAGATGAAACGATGATACATGAAAAACGTGTGCAAACCATACACTATTATTGGAAGTTTACAGATTTACTCTGAGGGGTGATATCTTTTTACATTGTAATTAATTGTTTACTGATTTACTCTAATGATATATCTGATTTCAGCAAGGAAATAAACTGAAGTTAATCATCATGTCTGCGACCTTGCGAGTTGAAGATTTTACAGAAAACAGAAGACTATTTAAAACAGAACCACCTGTTGTGAAGGTTAGTATTTTTAAGTTATGGAGACAGTAGAATCTTAGATTTCAAATTTTACTCATGTCAGGTTTTGAGGTTAATAATTCAAGTTACGTCTTGCTTCAGTAAAAACCTGCATTTAGAAGTGTATGTCCCAGATTGGTTGCAAATTTAGTTTTAAAAATTTTAGAGATGATATAATTATATCACAAAAGTTATTGATTAATTAATAAATTTATTCTTGTTACTGGAAGTAAAATATCACTTAAAGTATTTATACCATGAAGAACAATAAAAGCACCATTTATGGTTATTTCCATGATCAGGGTTGACTAATTATATTTTCCCCATATTTTTCCAAATGGCTGTATGTATTCACAAGATATATGTGCATTTTAAATTGTGATTAACATGTTTAGAAATGGACACAAATGAAAGATCAATTATTTTGATTTCAGGAAATGTTGCATATAAATAATGCTTTCAAAATTTAAATTACAAGTTTTTATAAGCCCGTTTACGGGTTGTATTATTGTATACTGTTGTCCGTCTGTCTGTCCGTCCGTCCGTCCGTCGTCAAAATGTCGGACATTAACTCAAAAACGTTTCAACCAATTTGCATAAAACTTTGGTGAATTGTTCATATCTATTGACGTGAGCTCTATTTCATTTTTTATAAATTTTAGATTTTACGTTTCTGAGTTATGGGGTTTTATTCATTAAAAAAAGGGGGATTTTCCAGTTTTCGGACTATAACTCAAAAATGCTTTCACCAATTTGCAAGAAACTTTGGGCAATTGTTTATATCTATTGACATGAGCTCCCTTTTGATTTTTATAAATTTTAGATTTTACGTTTCCGAGTTATTGAGTTTTATTCATTAAAGAAAAAGGGGGATTTTCCAGTTTTCGGACAATAACTCAAAAATGCTTTCAGAAGTTCTCATGAAACATTGGAGAATTGTTTATATCTATCGATGTAAGCTCCCTTTCAATTTTTATTATTTACCAAATCTATGCCGTTGAAATTTTCGTAATAATAAAACATTGCAAACATTATTGAGTTTACAGTAGTTACACATATTGTTGATACTGTAAATTCAGAAATTATTGCGTGCATTTATTATTGCGATTTTGTCATTTTAGACTTAAATGCGATTTTAATTTTTACGATTTTGAGAAAAATCCTGTTTAATTCATTTAAAATAGTTCAAAATGCGAGTTTAAATTATTGCGCTTTCAACTCTGTCGCATTTTTCGCAATAATAAAAACATCGCAATAATTTCTGAATTTACAGTATTCAAATTTTTGTTGTGACAGGTAGATTCTAGGCAGTTTCCTGTTACAATACATTTTAACAAGAGAACACCACTTGAGGATTATCTTGGAGAAGCCTTCAAAAAGGTAAATTATTGTTGGAAATTAGATTTCTGGAGGTAATCAGAATATATATTATATACATATATATATAATTCATTACTCAAAAATCCAGTAGGCAAGAAATATAAAAAAAGAAGATGTGGTGTGATTGCCAATGAGACAATTCTTCACAAGAGACCTAATGACACAGAAATTAACAACTATAGGTCACTGTAAGGCCTTCAACAATGAGCAAAGCCCATACCGCATAGTCAGCTATAAAAGGCCCCGAAACGACAAATGTAAAACAATTCAAACGAGAAAACTAACAGCCTAATTTATGTACAAAATAATGAACGAAAAACAAATATGTAACACAGCAACAAATGACAACCACTGAATTACAGGCTCCTGACTTGGGACAGTCACATACAGAATGTTGCAGGGTTAAACATGTTAGCGGGCGCCCAACCCTCCCCCTAACCTGTAACAGTACAACATAAGAACGAACTATAAAAATCAGTTGAAAAAAGCTTAATTCAACAGATGGATACAAATAGAAATACATCTAACAAATACACAGAGTGGACGTGGCCGGGTACTTGTACATCCCAACAACAAAAAGACACTATGTACAGATCTGAGATTACTCGCAGTTACTGACAGCTAGTTCAAAGCCAATAACAACTAATTAAAAAAATCATGCATCTAAGACTAAATTATCAACCAGTACACATCCAATATCCAGTAGATTTAGTGTAAAGACATCATAAACAGTCAGAGAAAAAACATGACCTTTGTGCAATGCCAAGATACAGGTATCGACAGATTGTAGAGCCATGAATGAGGATATGTATATAACAATAATATTTAGTTTGCTTTTAATTTACTTATAACAAAATCAATATGAATACCAATAAAAACTCTATTCAAAGATCTAATTACAGTGTTGAATTGGTAACCTTTTAGAATAAGTTCATTAAGAAAGTTTGCTTTGCATTAGAATTTCTATAATTTAACAGGCATTTTTGTTGAACTGCAGGCATTTCACAAAGATGCTGACTAAAGTTTTGAACATTGGAAAAGAAAAGCAAGAAGATGTTTTTGATTTCAAGCCTTATCAATACAAAGACTTTAAATATTGGTATATGCTGTTTCTCTGCAAATGCTGCAGGGCAAAGTCTGCTCGTATTTAGAATGAAGTGTCCATGTAGGGGGATTTGTCTTCTTGCAAATGATTAAAAATTTTTGAAAATTCCTGTGTAAGTGCAATAGCTTCCTAATTTTCCATAAATGTTATAACAATAAAAATGTAAGATAATGTTTATCAAAAGAAATAAATCTTTGCATTTGAGTTTTATACCTTGATGAAATTTCTGTACTTATATAGTTTATTGCGACTTAGTAAAAAATATTCGATAGTTAGCTAAAATATTTTAATCTCTAAAAAATGTGACCAATTTTAAATGATTATAAAAAAGTCTAGTTTCAGTATTGTTCCAATTTTGAACCCTGTCTGTTAAGAACACAATTTCATAGTACTGGTAATAGATTAAGTCCACATTATGAATAGAAGTGTCTGTAATACAAGCTCCTTGGAGCCTCCAGTTTGTCAATCTTAGTTTTATTTTGTTTTATAGGTGTGTAAAATCCACAGGACGTTACCTGAAGGAGGGATATTGGTGTTTGTCACAGGGCAACAGGAAGTACACACCTTATGTAAGAAATTACGTCAAACCTTCCCTTTTGAAGGCAAAGTTGGTAAGTTATTTTAGTTACATGGCTGGTATAGATAACAGAATTACATACTTACGAATTCCCCTCTTTATGCATTCAATTTCATCACAATTAAAATTTTTCAGGAAATTATGTCATAGCAATGCTATAAAGTCATATATTTTTTTGATATTACACTGTTCTAAAAGAAATGACCAAGAGAGACATCATTGAAGAAAATATATGCATAACAGTTTTTGCCAGATTTTTTTTGCAAACCATAAATAACAAAAAAAAAATTTGTCACAATAGGAAGCAAAGATACAAAAAATGACAAGGGAGATAATCAGACCTAGAGGTCTACATTTTAGTATGAGATATTGCAGGTTTAGGCTTTAAGTGAAATAATTTCCAGCATGCAAGGACAAAAATGTTTGCTGTCTTGATACGATATCCTGAAAATACAAAGTAACACCTAATTCACATAGTATTTCTATTTACTGTACACAGGAAAAACATAAATCAGGCTGTTAGTTTTCTTGTTTAAAATGTGTTACAATTCATTTTGGGACCTTTTTCAGCTTACCATGCTGTATGGGTTTGGTCAGTTGAAAGTCATACGGTGACCAATAGTTATTAACTTCTAAGTCATCTGGTCTCTGGTGGAGAGTTATCTCATTGGCAATCATACCACGTTTTCTTATTTTTATATACATGTAATATGTTGAAATGTGACTGATACCAACAGTCTGTAATTTTTCCATATTTCAATCTTGTAATGATATTGACTCTTAACTTTTGATCATATGCACATAGAAAACTCAACATGGATTTCACAGGCATCTTTCTATGTCAGGTATATTCATTGTACTTGCATCTTAATATCTAGCTAAAACATAAAAATACAAAATATACTACATACAGTATGTAATGGATGTATCTTGAATAATTTCTACTGTTTTAGAACCAAAGTCGAAGAAGAGTAGGAGAAAAAAGAAAGAAAACAAGACAGAAATTCTTCCAAAGATAAATTTAGATAAGTAAGTATGGTAGTAGCTGTAATATCCTTATTTGTAGGACTTCTTACATGTAATGTATAATTTAACTTAAATCTTGTAAAGAGATGTCTTCCTACAGATTTGAAATATGCATTCTTTACAAATGTTCTAATATCAAAACATAAAGAGAATTATATAAGGGCAATGCTTCAATGTATTTTATATTTTTTTATTAATATATAGTTATTACATTGGGACATTAAATATCTTCATGCAAACCTGAAATTTACACACTAGACAGATTCACACACACTATAAATGATTTTGTAAGGACAATATTTAGCTGTATTTTATAGATAGTAAATAGAGAATATCATATGGCTCTTTCAATATCACACCTGTATTAACCTGAGTCACCAATAGAATGCCAAGAGATCTGCTCGAGGGATTATATTGATTGAGGGTTGATGAGGAGTATGATCTTGGAAAAGCCATATCACATACACTTTATTATATACATGTACCTCAAGTACAACTAACTTAGATGCTTATTCATGAGGAATGATGTAAAACATTTATAAGGGGTTTGATAAAGCCCCTATAACCATGACTGATATCTATTATGTGACGACATACAGATTAGGGGTTTGATAGAGCCTTTGCAACCCTGACTGATACCGATATCATCACGGTTGGCTGATACAGCATGATTGCTATTGATTGTATTAGTTTACACATACAATTTACTTGTATTTACTACTAAGTATATAATAATTAATGTTATTTATAGCTATTCCATTGAGCCAGTAGATGAAGAAGCAGAGAGAGAGGCTGATGATTCTGATCAAGAAATAGAAGATAATTTTATGGAGGGGGATGATGAAGATGTGCATCCGCAGGTACAGTTACTGAGCAATATAAGAAATATATGCCACCTCTTTGCAGAACAAATTGTCTTCCTTTTCTCCCAAACCACACAAACAATTGAAAAAGAGTTGACGATCAATTCTTAGGGTTATAGTTTGTTTATTCATTTCTGTCCTTTAGGCTTTAACCAACATGGCAAAAAATAAACAAAAGGGTAAAATACAAGTAATTGTCTAATATCTTGAAAACCATAATAGGTACAGAATATTTGGACTGGGTTAAAATGTTCAGAATGCCAATATCTGTATATCTTCCATTTCCTCCAAAATAATCCTTATAAAAGTTGATCTTTTGTAAAAAAAAATTGTGATTTTTTTTTATATTAGCTTCACAGAAATTAACAACTGTGGTGTTTCTCTATATAAAGATAAGTAGATGTGATATGATTTGCAAGTGAGTCAACTATTCATCATAGTTCTGTATTATAATGACTGTTATATTTATGTGTTTTATATGTAAGAAATTGTTTGTTTCAGTTGTCAACCCATTATTTTAACCACTTGATGTAAGATTTAAAGGTGAGGCTGGATTTTCCGAAGTTATATATTGAGGATTTGTTTATTCATTGGGGTTTAATTTTCGTGGATATCTATTTTGCAGCTATGAGAGGTTATACATTAGAACTTCTTTATGATAACTTTTTTAATTATTTTTTTCAGCTCAGTGAAGATTTACAGACAGGTGGCACAACAGAACCTCTATATGTTTTACCGTTATATTCATTGTTGTCAAAAGAAAAACAGAGCAAGGTAAATAAAAATAGAAGTTTTTAAAATTAAAATGTGTGATTAAGAGGTTTATAAAAGGTCAGGCTGCAACTCCACCAGTAGTACATAGATTTCATTAGATTATCATTCGTATGAGACAACATATTGAATCGTGAATTGTAAAATTTTTTGTTGAACTTGAAAGAATGGTATATCACTACCTTGTTACCCATTTGTTGTAGCAAATTACATGTGATGAGTTTAAAAAGTGAAAATTGACACTGATTAGGGAAAAATGGACATTTTTAATGTTTTGTTATATAATATATATACTAAATGATGGTAAAACATCCCAGATGTTGTATTTAATCCAGAAAAACTCAGATTTAGTTTAATGGTCAATTTTGAATATCGTAAATACTTTATTATTTTTTTCTAGGTATTTGATCCTCCTCCAGAAGGTTGCAGACTTTGTGTCGTGGCAACCAATGTAGCTGAAACTTCACTTACAATACCTGATATAAAATATGTCGTGGATACAGGAAAGGTAGTATTTTATACAGAACACTCTAATAAAAAAACATAACAACAAATACACACCTGAAGTAGAGCATTATGAACACAAACCGTGTTGTAAATACAGGAAAAGTAAACTTTATTTAACCTTCTGGAGCTACAGATTTATGATAATATGGGATGTCAAGTTCTTAAGTCTCTCAGTGTCAACCAGCTGATACTTAAGCACTCACTTAAAAACATATAATTCTCAATAAGTTTATTTTTGTGGATACCAATTTTTGGGAGTGAGGAAAAAATTGTGTTTTCAGGGATACTTGATTTGCTGGTTTTGTCCTGTTATGCATATAGTCCTATAGACAATGTGCATTTCGTTTTACATAAATGAGTCGTTTTACTTATGCCATTAATTCTCAAAAATTAGTATCAAAGGAATAATAATAGATCTGCAGTACTCTATATAATACAGTTTGATTGAATGATATCAAGAGTATATGCAATGCTAACCTTCTTCAGTTTCAACATATATATTGCATCTCCAAAGCTGTATACATAATCATATTAGAAAACTGATAATTTTTCTGTTTTTAATTCATTTTAAAGATCATAGAGCAAACTATTTAATCATCAAAAAGTAATATGTTTCAGTTCTATAGCTATTCCAATAAATCCTTTCACTTTTAAAAGTTTAAACAGCTTAATAAATTAAGTAGTTCATCTACAGTGATCACTGAACCCTGTCTGTGGTGATGTGTTTGAATCTGATCATAATTTACATGGATTGCTAGTTTGGTTGGTCTCCCATGGTACTCCAGCTTCTTCTAACAATAAAAAATGACTGCCGTGATATAGCCAAGGTAGCTAAATGTGGCGTTAAACACCAGCAAACAAACAAAACAAACAATTCATTTTTTGGAGGGATCAATATTTATTAGAAATTCAAATTTGTAAAAAACTGGTATAATAGGTTTATAAAGTCCTCCTGTTGACATGTGACATCGTAATGTGGAATTCAAATTTATAAAAAAAAACTGTTATAATATATTTATTATCCTCTTCCCTGGATTTCCTGTTAGCAATTTAAAGTAAAAAAGTAAGTAAAAAATCTAAACTGGTATTGTAAATATTATTTCTGAAGTTTAAAGCATTGTACAAAGTCATATGCAGTTTTATTTTTTCCTCACTTGTTTCAATTTTTTTTAATATTTACACAGGTCAAGACCAAGTTTTATGACAAAGTGACAGGTGTATCTACCTTTAGAATTACCTGGACTTCTAAAGCTTCAGGCAATCAGAGAGCAGGACGAGCAGGTCGTACGGGACCAGGTCACTGCTACAGGTATGTTATCAATTACTGCATTGTGATAGATTGATTGAATGGTGTTTAACTCCATTTTCAGCACTATTGACTTTTTTGGCAGTCTGTTTTTATTGGTGGCGGTAGACAGAGTACACGGAGGGAATTGCAATTGTAATAAAAGCAATGGTTTTGTATGTTGGGTACTATTGGGAAATTATGGAGTAAGGCCATGAAAAAAAGAGGTTCTTGTAAAGTCAAGGAAATTTTGGTTTTAATTTTGCTCGTGGGTTTATAGACTTATAATAGATTCACATGCTTCACAATGTACTTATGTCTTCCAGTTTGCAGTATTTGTAAGATATTTATGATAAAATCATTATCATATTATAGTATTGCAGAATGTTTGTCTAATAAATAATTCATTGGAGACATTCCATAAAGGAAGTTCATAACCATCATGGATTTATATATAGAAATTATCTACTAATGTGTCAGGTTGTAGTCTCTTTGACATATTCTCCATTTCCATTCTCAATTTTATCAATCAGTGCTACAGAAATTTATGAAACAAGATGGGTACTTTATATGTCAGTTAGTGAACAAGATCTTTATTTAAAAGTATTTTAAATCAATTTTGTAACTTTTTATCCCTTTGTAGATTATATTCATCTGCTGTGTATAATGATGATTTTGAAAAGTTTTCATTGGCTGAGATTATTCGACGACCTGTTGATGACCTTGTTCTTCAAATGAAGGTAAGTTTACTGTTCAAGTACAATTAATCATCAGAAATTTACAGATTGATTTTTATTATGCTTTAAAGGAAAGTCTGTTTGTAAAATATTTTTTGAACTTGCAAAGAGTTACCATATGAAAATAACACTGTATAAATTTCTTGGATCTGGAGTGCTTTTCTGGATTTACTTTCATCAAGTAAGATCATATCCAAACATTCGAAAGCCAGGTATGTATACATACTTGAGGTGGAGCTATATGACCAAAAAGGACAAAAACAAAAAAAATAGCTAAAACCATTCAAGGTCAACTTTGTCTTAGAGAGCTAGAAACTTATTTTCAAATAATTTCTGAATTTATTAACATTTGTGTGCGATATTAAAGCAAACTGACTTGTACTTTGACACCTATTTACCTGTGAAAAGAAGTTCTTTGTTTAACTCAAAGTTCTGTGATATTTTATCTATGCAAGAGATTCTGCCCATAAGCAATGTTGTTGATCAACATTTGCCCTGTAGGTCCTTATGGTGTCTAAAAACAAGGGGAGCTAATGCACCAAAAACAGATTGATTGCTAATTTGATATCAAATTGATACATTTACAACTAATATTACAGAATTCTACAGGAAGTGCAATTCTTTATTATACTTTTTCAGTACATGAATATAGACAGAATTGTAAACTTTCCTTTTCCGACACCACCTGATGATGAGCAAGTGAAGGTAAATATTTATCTTTTTATTTCCTTTTCTTTTTGTTAATGATCATATTTCACATTGTAAACTTTCCTTTTCCAACACCACCTGATGATGAACAAGTGAAGGTAAATATTTATCTTTTTATTTCCTTTTCTTTTTGTTAATGATCATATTTCACATGGTAAATATTCATTTCGCACCTAACATTATTAACATTATACACATTAATTATAACTGCATATACATGTATATATAGTTGTATTCTCAACCGGTAAAATCAAATTTAACATCCATGAAAAATATTGATGACAAATGTTTATACACCCAATCAGGGTGTATGATATCCCAACTCCTGTCCTTGTCCTGATATGCATGTAATATTTGCCAATGGATGTTAAACACCAATCAATCATTATCATCTGTTTGAGCTTTGAAATATTATTATACCCACTGAGCATTGAACTTTTATTTTGTTATATAATTCTCAGCTTTGTATTAAGGAATGATTTGATAATTGATAGGAATTTCATAATGTTGATTTGTTTGTGTAAAGGATTTTCCGCTTTGTTATCCATTTACTTCTGGTTCGACAATACTTTGAACTATAACTATACCTACCAATTGCCTAATAACAATAGGGTGTATTTATTGCATGACATTTCGTGCAACTTATTGTTAAGCATCATTGTAGAAATGCACCATGTTTTTATTTGTTTTTAAAAAATCACCTGAGTTTATCCTAAGAAGTGGAATTATATTTGCCTGTTTTTGCATATGCTTTTTGCTGAAAAAAAAAAAGGTTGGAATTTAGCTGAGTTTAATATACAAGAATATACAATGCAATCATAGCAGTTAAAGTGCAGAAATTTTTACGGTCTTTTAGAGACTCTGTGACAAATAATAGTAAAAAAATAATTTGCTGAACTTCAGACATGTAATCATTTTAAATCTAAATTTAAGCCTCTTTCCATATCATTTCTATTGAATGATAAAAACAAATTAGTTTTTAATTAAATATCATCGAAGAAATAGTTTAATTAGTCATCATGTTAATAAGACAAGATTTTACTGTACTTTTAAGAAATTGGTGTAGCTATTTATAGCAAGTTACCTGTGTTGTCACTACATATATAGACAGGAATAAATATGGATTTTACTTCGTTTATGAAACAAATAAAGACACAAACTATGGATGGTAGATATTTATTCACATAAATAATTAGGAAATTTGATTTATTTAAATAAACAAAGGATTCAAAGGCAGAAAACAAATAGTATTACATAACCAGCTGATCAATTTTTTCTCAAACATCGTGGTGTTGTACATGCAAAAAATCAAGAAAAAACACCCTAACCCTTTTCTAAAGCAGTGATGAGGACTAGTTACATCTCAGGATTAGGTGAACCCTTTTTTTTGCAGAATATTCAATAAATATACATTTATCGTCTAATTGAATATATCGGGTAATGGGATATTTTTTGCTGACATTTTGTGTATCCGATTTGCCGGAGTCTACTGTACTATGTTCATGAAAATATTACAAAAAATTGTTTGCCTTCAAACATTATTGCTCAGGAAAGGACTTTTACACAATCGTCATGATGCATCATTATATTGATTTTATTTATTGATTTTTCTAGGCAGCAGAGAAGTTACTAGTATCTCTTGGAGCTCTGACAGAACCAATAAAATCTGTCCGTATGAAAGACTTGAAGAAAACACCAATCACAAAGATCACACCTCTTGGCAAAGTCATGGCTTGCTTTCCTGTGTCTCCCAGATATGCTAAAATGTTAGCTCTAGGTCATCAACATGACCTTCTGTCATATGTGGTTGCCATAGTAGCAGGGTTATCAGTACAGGAAGTATTTGTAGAAATACAGAAACCTCCAGATACAGATAAAGAGGTTAGTAAGTAAAAATAGGACAGCCTCTTTCTGATGGAAGTAAGTGTCATAGAAACAATATGTTTTTTTCACAAAAAGCGGAAAGATCTGTCATATCATTATGTAGGTTATTTTCATAGATACAATTCTGTTTCCATGGGAACCCAGGATATAGATAAAATATATAACTTCTGAGAAAATACAAGATAAAAAGATATATTTTACAAATAATTGTTTTTTGTATTTGAATGTTTGTAAGATAATAGTGGAAAATGTGATAAAGAGTTGCACATCATTCATTTTACATTCTGAAAATGGTAGAGGAGATTATTTGTATGAAAATTATGTCACAATGGTTCATCACGCAAATAAAAATATGAGCATAATCACCATTTCAATTCGAAAAATGAAATATACCAGTTTTTGTCTCGCCTTGACGGAGTCAAAAAGCGAGACATAGGTATGCTGTTTCCGGCGGCGTCGTCAACAATGTTTTAGTTTGTGATTAGGTCTAGTTTATGTTGAACCACAAGTGGTAGTTCAATCATATTTGGTATGCAGTTGTATTAGCATTGGCACATCTCATTTCCATGGAGATTATTTGGCCCTGCCCCCTCAGTCATGGTCTATTGACTTTGAAACTTTTGCTTATTTTTACATGTATTAGTTTGTGATTAGGTCAGTTTATGGACAACCACTAGTGGTAGGGCAATGATATTTGGTATGCAGTTGTATAAGCATTGGCATATCTCATTTCCATGGAGATTATTTGGCTCTGCCCCCTTAGTCATGGTCTTGTTGACTTTGAAAATTTTGCTTAGTTAACATGTATTAGTTAGTGATTAGGTCAGTTCAAGGGGAACCATTTAGGGTAGGCAAATGTTAATTGGTATTCAGTTGTATAAGCATTAGCACATCTCATTACCATGGAGAATATTTGGCCCCACCCCCTCATTCATGGTCTATCGACTTAGAAACTTTTGCTTAGTTTACATGTATTAGTTTGTGATTAGATCAGTTTAAGATGAACTGCTATATTTGGTATGCAAATTTATTGGCATTTGCAAGTATCGTTTCCATGGATATTATATAGCCACCCCCTCTTCATGGTTCATTGACTTTGAAACTTTTACATAGTTTACAAGTTTTAGTTTGTGTTTAGGTTTGTTTAAAGGGAACGACTTATAATAAGTCAATGGTATTTGGTATGCAGTTGTATTGGCTTTTGCACATCTCATTTACATGGAGATTGTTTAGCCATGTACCTTCAGTCATGGTTCATTGACTTTGAATATTTGCATAACTTGTGAAACATGTTAAAGTATTGCTATTTTAATTTCAACATTTACATAATCAAAATTACGAAAGGGCGAGACATATCTCTGTGATAACAGTTTATTTGGATGTAAAATCTAAACTTGAATTTCTTGGATTTTGTTTAGTAAATATGCACATATTTTAATGGAATTTTCTTTATTATGAATGGCAAAGCTAAAATAAAAAATGTTTTATTGCTAATGATTGTTTGTACTTCACAAATATAATTAAAAAAAGTCAGAATTTTTAATGTCCGGGCAGATGTGATGAAAATTAGAAGGCCTGAAGTTCAAAATCTTACCAGAAAAGGAGAAAAAAGTGTTACAAAGATCATAGTGTAAACATTCTTAAGGAAGGTTTGTCTAGTTACTTTGATATTTCTATTACAGCAAGATGATTTCAGAAGTCAAATACAGTACATGTCACAAGTGAAAAAATTGTGGGCAGGAACAGTAAGTCATTTATTAGGATTAAAGTCCACTATAAAGTTAATAAAATCATTGGAGGTTTTTATCAGATAGAAACTGCGATAGATACTCATCAGATGAATAAAATAAAATTCTTCAAGAATAAAACCCAAAATTAAACAGAATAGCCTGCAAAAACAAGTCAACATGAGGTCTCCAGGACCAACTAATGGTATTCTGATGTACATCTGTTAGTGATTGCCTTCGTCTTTTAAATGAAAATTAATGTGATGTAAAAATTGATTCTATAGAAAGGTGTCCCATGTTTTATCCTTGGATACACCATCCCAGGCACTAGTCATGTTAAAATGGAACAGATATAAGCACTTTCAAAATTTTTGTTCTCAAAATAATATTAATATGTCCTTTATGAAAATTTATAGTTTAAGGGGATTTCTTTTACCAATTTAATTAACCATAAAAACAGTTTAAGGGGATTTCTTTTACCAATTTAATTAACCATAAAAACATATTTTTGATTCCAAACCATGGTAATCTCTGCTAGAATTTAAATCCGTTTAATTTTCAAATTTATCATATTTGGTCTCAAATTTTCAGATTTTCAAAATTTTCAAAACATTGTTCTAAATGTAGAAATGCTATATAATCATTCTGTAAAGGAATCTAAAACCTAAAACCATACATGGAGTCTCATGTCACAATTTTTTTTTCAAAATTGATTATTATCAATCTAAAATTTGAGACAATCACCCAATGTAAAAGATCTTTTAACATATAAAAACTTATTAGGCATCTACAGAGGGTGTACAATCTTTCATACAAGGAAATAAAATTTAATCTTAAAAATGAGAGAGTAGTTGACATTAACAAAAAGTTTGTAACAGACTGACAAACAATCTTTGACAGCAGTGTCCCTGAACTTTCTATATCTTTGAAGGTCAACGTTTTATCTTTATACATTTAATATAAAAATAAGGAGATGAGGCATGATTGCCAATCAGACAACTATCCACCAAAGTTCAAATGAAGTGGATGTAAGCAATTATAGGCAACCATACAGCCTTCAACAATGAGAAAAACCCATACCGTATGGTCGGCTATAAAAGGCCCCCATGAAATATATGAAACAATTCAATTGAGAAAACTAACAGCCTAATTTATAACAAAACAATTTACGAAAAACAAATATGACAGACATAAACCAACGACAACCGCTGAATTAATCCCCCTAACCTGGGACAGTGGTGTAACAGTACAACATAAGAACAAACTATAAAAATCAGTTGAAAAAGGCTTAACTCATCAGATTAAATGCCTATCATGAATTTACAGAAATGTTGGGAGAAAAAAATAAAGAAAGAAATAAAAATCCCAATATTTAACAACATATTTTGCAATTTTTGAAATGAATTCCATGAACTAAAGGTATGTCATGACACAGACATAAAGAATGTTGAACATGTATGGACCATTTCTGTTAATTGCACAGGCCCAAATTATAAGATATATTAACATGTAAAGTGACCAAAGATATGATAACTGATTCATAAAGACACCAATTATCTACAAAAGAGACAAAAATGCATACATATGGTAAAGAAATTATAACAGATTTTAAACATTGATATTTTTAGGGCCATTCAATGTTGCTTGGAGACTTAATGGTATTACTAAAAGCCATTGGTTCAGCTGAATACCAGGGATGTACCCTAGAGTTCTGCCAGAAACATGGACTACGATATAAAGCTATGAAAGAAGTTAGGAAATTGAGAGCACAGCTAACAAATACAGGTAGGAGAAATGTAGTAAATTGTCAGTTTATAAAATGGGTGATGTGAGTTTGACCAGGTTCCTTTAGAATTGTCTTAAATCACCTGAACAGATTTTATTGTTCCAAACTCAGGATGTGTTGCTCCTGTCACATACAGTAAAGCTATACTATGAAATATAAAAATAAGGAGATGTGGTATGATTGCCAATGAAACAACTATCCACCAAAGTTCAAATGAAGTGGATGTAAGCAATTATAGGCAACTGTACGGCATTCAACAATGAGAAAAACCCATACCGTATGGGCGGCTTTAAAAGGCCCTGACATGAAAAATATGAAACAATTCAATTGAGAAAACTAACGGCCTAATAAAGTACTTTTATCTGTGAACACCAGTTCTTAAGAGTTTTTGGAAAATTTCTAATGTGTGGATTCTTGGTTTCTGTTTTGCATGTTAAAATAATGAGTAGTCAAATCATCTTGAAGTTTTCAACCTAGAGCCTTAAAAAATTCTAGATTATTTGTATGTAAGATGATTATATGCAGTTCATTTTGTTTACTCATTTAAAAGAAGTTTGCAGATTTATTAGATGCTGAAAATTTAGCTAATGTTCAACCACATTCTGGATGAAGGGTAATAAACTTATACTACAGTTTTCAAATGAGAGCTGGGGCCTCGGTGGCCGAGTGGTCTAAGTAGTTACTACTGTAATCACTAGCCAGTCAACACTGAGGTTGTGAGTTCGAACCCCGCTCGTGCGGGTGCACTAGACTCCAATCTTAATTGACTAGAATTGTCAGTTTTCCTATTGAAGGTCCGTGGTTTTCTCCGGGCACTCCGGCTTCCTCCACAAATAAAAACTGGCCGCCACGAAATAGCCGAAAAGCGGTGCTTAAAAGTGGCGTTAAAACACCAAAAATCAAAAATCAAATCAAATGAGAGCTTTAAACATTAAATAATAAAGGGTTGTTCCATAATAACATACAAGTGACCCAGGGAAGGCAACTTAAATTTTCCACAATGGGTGGGTGTGACAACACGTTTAAGATCTATGCAGGTCTCTAAAATTGCTTTTATGGGGGTAACCCTATTATCAAAGTGCGGCTCCCTGGGTATCATGTATGTTTAAATGGAAAGCCTAAGGCAAATTCTAGCAATAAGATAAACCTTTTTTTATATTTGCAGTAAATATGGTGATACCAGATGCCAATATTTGTTTGGACCCTAAGCTGAAACCCCCATCTGATATACAGGCCAAATTAATCAGACAGATTATACTTGCTGGACTAGCAGATCATGTTGCTAGGTAACAAATTAAAATTTAGTTGGAGTCCCCACTAGTAGTCTGTTTGTACCAGCATGATTTGATCTTTTTATTAGTTAATGTCCTTTTTTGCATACAGTTTTAATACTAACAGGCTGAGTTACTCTCATTGCTTTCTATTTTACACATGTTACCAAAATACCTTAAACTTCAATAAATGCCAAATATTAAGATTAGTTTGGTTCTAAATTAAACGATAATAAAGATTGATTTATTATTGATTTTGTAATTTACCAATATGTTGATGAAATGTCTTAGTTAAAAATCCCCAAATTTGAAGTTGCCATGCTCTGGACATTTCGTTCTCAAAAAATCACAGCTCTAAAAAAAAATGTTGCTATAGTGACCTACAAGTTCTCAACTAACACAAAATAGTTGATAACTATATTTAAAGTAAATGAAGAGTAAATAAATAATGATGACATGCAGCTGCACTCATTCTGATAAAGTTGATTTGTAAATTCTGTTATAATTTAGGAAATTCATACAAAATATGATATATAATATTTTTACAGTCAACACTGTTTCATGATTTCAGAGCATATCAGTATGCATGATTAATGCTATTAAGATTTTATTTGAAAACAAAAGATATGGGTTGGATATACATGTGACAAATATAAAATGCATTTTACTGTAGATTATTTTTTTTCATTGGGATACCAATTGTTGTGGGTATAGGGAAACCCGGAATTTAAATGTTAAACCAAGTCCACCTTACTATGCAGTATGGGTTTTGCTCATTATTGAAGGTGGTATGGTGACCTAAGTCATTTGGTCTCTGTTGCAATCACAAAAAATGGTACCCTGGAAAACAATGAATCCACAGTACTTTAATTTAAACTTAACCATTACAGAAAATTCCCTGATCCTCCTCCCGATGCAGATGAAACTTTAAAGAAAAGGAAACATGCTTATCAGGTCAGTTGATGATATTCAAATTGAGGAATTATGGTTCTCATATTTTCAACTTTTTATCTTATGTTTTGTTACTCCTAATAGAAATTATTTGAATTGAAAGTAGTTAACAAGCATTTACATGTAAATTAAATGCCTGTCTATAATCTGGCCAGATCAAAAGACTTAAAATGCTCAGCTTTATAGGATTTTTTTTCAAGTATTGAAAATCTGAAAGTTTGATAACATTTACAAAAATTGGTTTCTAAAGTAATAATTAGAACTTGGAAACAACATTTTGTTTGTTGACACTTTTTGTAAATGATTGAGGAAGTATAGGAAAAAGTAAAATAAAAAAAAAACACCATCTCGGAATACATTTGTTAAATCGGAAAGTTCCTTATCAAATGGCAAAATCAAAAGCTCAAACACATCAAACGAATAGAAAACAATTGTCAAATACTTGACTTGATACAGGCATTTCCTTATGTAGAAAATGGTTGATTTAACCTGATTTTATAGCTAGCTAAACCTCTCACTTGTATGACAGTTGCATAAAATTCCATTATATTGACAACAATGTGTGAACAAAACAAATGGACATAATAGGTGAAACTGTCAAAAATAGGGGTACAACATCAGGTAAATGGTAATTAAAAAAATCTGCTTTTTTATTTTGAAGATTTAAATGCTTTCAGATGTGAAATTTACCTTGAAACACTTGAGAGTTTACATTCTTAAAATGTAAACATTTTATACGAAAAAATCTATGCAGTACCGTAGAAAGGCTTGTATAGTCCGCGGTTTTATTCTCCAAAATTGGACCTTCCAGACGGGGTGCGGACTATAGAGTACAATAAGCAAGAAATAAGAGAAAAAATTCAATTTCGCGGGCGAGATGGTTTGTTTACGTTCCGCCATCTTTGTTATTGATATTGTAGAGGGCGCTCTTCTCAATTTTCAAACTTATAATTTTAACTCATCCATATTAATAAGTTATTTCTATTCAATATCAAATTAATACTGATAAATATAAAAACTAAACCTTTCATTACAAATTTCTCGTTTCTTTTCAATGCATTGGTTGAAATAAACTGGTATCTTATTGATTGAAACGGTACAAACATAGTGAAAAAGACAACCGTAAACCAGCTTAGAATTTGTAAACTACAAAACGTAATCGGTTATTGTTCGTTCCGTTTTGGTGTTTCATACTGAATAATATGGTTTGTATTAGCTTAAGACCCTTCAAACATTAATGTGATAGATATATTAAAGACTGTTTTACAAAAGGATGGAACTGTTTTACTTTCAAAGTCGTATTATAGTGATATCTGTTATATACGGATTTCGACTCTCACCGGTTAATTTCTTCTTTTACGTGGTTATTAAACTTCCTGTTTAAACATACACAAGTTTCTAAATTGTTTTTAAGTGAATTAAACTTATTTTAACAATCATGAAGCGTTCTAGAATCATTTACAAGCAGTTTCAGCTTCTGTTTGATAATGCAAAACAGGTTTTCAAGAAAATACATAAACGACCGAACAGAATTTGAAATTACGGAGTTTCATTAGACCTTTTCTAACAGTTACAAAAGTTTTTACCTAAAATTTCGTGTGGAGAAGGGGTGCGGACTATGTACCAATGCGAACTATACAAGCCTTTCTACGGTAGTAATGAAAGTATGATTTTAAAATATCTGAATTTAACATTGTTTATTTTGTGTTACAGTGTACAGAATTAGATGAACCAGTATTTATTCACCCTTACTCAGTATTATACAAACAGAAACCAGAATTTATTGTTTACCAACATATAGAAGAAACCTCAAAACTATACATGAAAGGTATTGTCAGATTATAAATAAAAGGATATTTGGGATATATATCAATGAGACAGCAACCCATTACACAAAAAACAAAAAAAGGCATATAAAGTTCGGCAAACAGCTCAGCTGCCGAACAGTAGCTCTAAGGTCCTGATGATATTTTTTGACAATTTATTGACCAAAGAGCTACAGATTTTTCTTATATTAAAATGTTTGGAATTGCAACCCAGGTTCAGGTCCGATTGTTTCTGAAAAATTTCATTGTTTATTGCCCTTGCGTAGCTTGACAACATATATAATTTGTTGTGTTAGATATTTTCTATGATATGATGTACTTTTATATATTTGAAAATTCATTTCTTTGAAACTGTTATCAAATTATTTCCTTTTATATACGTCTCAGCCTATTTCGTTCAGTATTTTTGAATTTGTCGTTACATCATTAAAAACAAGAATAGAATTCTGAACATTTTAAAATAGTAAAAATCCGTAGCTCTATGGTCCCCAAATTGTCAAAAAATATAAGAACCTAAGAGCTACAGTTTTGCAGCTACATACAGCCTTCAACAATAATAGATAAGTGTCCATTAATTAAATCAAGCTCCAAATCACCATCAACACAAAATAACAAGACATAAAATATAAAGTTAAGGCAAAAGAGGCTTACAGATGAGGCTCCCTAGCTGTGACAGGCACATGAACATGCAGCTGGGTTACACTAGTCTAAAGAGAACTCAATCAACCATATTAAGCATCCTATGCAAAGTGAGCAGGTTATTTGGGGGTTTACTATTGTTATATTTTAAAACATTTTTTTGGGATATTTGAATGAAACCAATATTCATTCAAATTGGTTCATCTTAATGGTTATAATTAAAAAAAATTCTGTTTATCTGATATTTTTTCCAATGCATCAGTGCTATTGAATAAGAATGCTTCATGCTTTCAGGTATAATAGTCATGAATGGCTAGCAACATATGCTGACTGAATTCATTCATTTTTGTTGAAATAAGCTGTTGATTCAAACTTTTTACCATTTTTTTTTTGCTCATGTTTCAGGTATCAGTGCCATTGAATCCGAGTGGTTACCAGTTTATGCTCCAAGTTTTTGTACTTTGTCCAAACCACAAGAAGATCCTCCTCCATTTTATGACAAATCAAAAGACCAGATAAGATGTCACATGACTAGCACTTTTGGTAGGTGTTGCTGGGAAGTCCCGAGTGTGGATTTAGAATACCCAGCTAATTTAGATAAATATCGGTGGTTTGCCAGATTTCTGCTTGAAGGAGCTGTTGTTCTGGGACTGAAAAAATATGTTACTGTGTTGCTGTCTTCACCATCGACCATGGTCAAATCTTGGGCAAAGTAAGTTTCTTAAATCAACCTTTTCAAACACCAAATCTGCTTTTGTATAATAATAGTTGCTATACATCTGCAAGTTGAAATAAAATGATAAGTAAACGTCAATTACCCTAAACATTTGAATTTTTTAGAAAAAATTAAAAATTTTAGAAAAAATTATTTCACTGGTAGTGATGTAAGTCAGGATAGCAGTGATTGATTTGAGTTATTGAAGAGGAATGGATAAGGACTTGTACCACAATAAGCATTACTTTTGTTTAAGCATATTTTATAAAACTAAAATTTTTCTTCAAACCAGTGAAATTGCTGTTAATTTCATAGATTCAACTTTTTTTTATGCCACGTCACACAGTTTTGAAATTTAAGGGATTGCATACAATCGATTCATTATTTTTTGTCCGGTACCAATTTTTGTGAATTTCCTGGGTACATATGTACCATGAATTCAAATGCTCAACAAAGTACAAATTTTCTAATGTGTTGTATGCAGACTTTTGAAAAACCAAGAAATCATATGTCCATGAAAATGAATGATTTCCTAAATTGAAGAAAATTGGTATCCATGAAAATAAATGAATCCACAGTATATGACATGGCTGTCATGTGATTTCTACAGGCAATGTATGTGAATCTCTGTATGCATATTTATTTCATTCTTTTCAGGTTGCAACCGAGAACAGAAAAATTATTGAAGGAACTAGTAGCAGCTAATGTAGATAGTAAAGAATCTTTGTTGAAAGCTTGGCAGAAAGATCCAAAATGTAAGTTCTAAAACAAATTTTGATATGTTAAGGTAACACAAATTTATACGCCTGTTTACAGGACGTATTATGTTATACCGTTGACCGTCTGTCCGTTAGTCTGTCTGTCCATCCGTCATCAACATGTTGGACATTAATTCAAAAACGCTTTAACCATTATGCATGTAACTTTGGTGAATTGTTTATATCTATTGACGTGATATCCCTTTCGTTTTTTATAAATTTCAGATTTACCATTTCCGAGTTTTGGGGTTTTATTCATTAAAAAAGGGGGGATTTTCCAGTTTTCGGACAATAACTCAAAAAGAATTTCACCAATTTGCATGAAACTTTTGTGAATTGTTCATATCTATTGACTTGAGCTCCCTTTCTTTTTATAAATTTCGGATTTACCGTTTCTGAGTTTTGGGGTTTTATTCATTAAAAAAGGGGGGATTTTCCAGTTTTCAGACAATAACTCAAAAACAATTTCACCAATTTGCATGAAACTTTGGTGAATTGTTTATTTCTATCGACATGAGCTCCCTTTTGATTTTTATAAATTTCAGACTATATGTTTCCGATTTATGGGGTTTTATTCATTACAAAAAGGGGGATTTTCCAGTTTTCGGACAATAACTCAAAAATGCTTTCAGCATTTTTTATGAAACTTTGCTAAATTGTTTATGTCTATTTTTGTAAGCTCCCTTTTGATTTTTATAAATTTTCGATTTTACGTTTCCGAGTTATAAGATTTTATTTGTTTATAGTCTGACAACAGATTTACTAAGTATTGCGCAACAGCACAGTGTATTGCACAACAGCAAGAAATCTTTCATATAACCAATTTCAAGTTCTTTGACTACATTTATTCAGAAACCTATAATATATCAAATATTTAATTACAATCCAAATTCAGACCTGTATCAAGCTTGAATATTGTGTCCATTTTTGCCCCAACTGTTCAGGGTTGGACCTCTGTGGGCGTATCCAGCTGCGCTCAGCGAAGCAGCTTATTTTTTTATGAAATCAAATTTTTTGTTGTTGGTTCAAGTAAGTAAGATCAATAGAGTTTTCTTTTTAATGGCCCACCTACAATAGTAGAGGGGCATTATGTTTACTGGTCTTAGCATCCGTTCGTTTGTCCTTTCGGTCCACTGAACATAGAAAATGATAGTGTGAGTGGGGCATCTGTGTACTATCGACACATTCTTGTTTCAGTTTTATATAAATCTTAAAAGAATGTTAAAGATAAACAGAAGGGGTAGAATTTTGTTAACTTTTATGTCAAGTTCACACCTGCTAAATCAGATCAAAATTATGCAAGTTTAGTGTTGTAGCTGGCTACAATTCCAATCAACTATTTTTTTTAAAGTTAACTATTCACTATTAACTATTAACTTTGTATTTACATTGTATCATAGATCAAATTTATTCGTTCAGTGTATGTTCATTTAACGTTTTTTGATTGAGTTAAGCCATTCCAATTGATATTTTATAGTGTGTCTTTCTATGTTGTGATGTTACACTATTGTTTCAGATAAGGGAGAAGGTTTGGTACCATTAAAATGTTTAATCCCGCTGCAATTGTTTGCACCTGTCCTAAGTCAGGAATCTGATGTTCAGTAGTTGTCGTTTGTTGATGTGGTTCATAAGTGTTTCTCGTTTCTCGTTTTTTATATAGATTAGACCGTTGGTTTTCCTGTTTGAATGGTTTTACACTAGTAATTTTTTGGGGCCCTTTATAGCTTGCTGTTTGGTGTGAGCCAAGGCTCTGTGTTGAAGACCGTACCTTGACCTATAATGGTTTACTTTTATAAATTGTGACTTGGATGGAGAGTTGTCTCATTGGCACTCATACCACATCTTCCTATATCTATTCACTTAATTTTGATTTTCACATATGGGTATCAATGACCTATATAACTATGCCCCATTAAAGAGTGGTGCTATATTGCAATCACCGTGTCAGTCTGTCAGTTCATCTGTAATTTTATTAAACAAATATTTTGGTCAATCCTTTTTCACAAACTGCTAAGCAGAATAGCTTCATATTTTGTCAGCAACTTGTGTAAGCACTTTTCTGATCTGTCAGATACCTTTTCGACTGATAATTTGAATTACAAGTGGGATATTCTAAGCACGGGTTTACATAATTCCAAAATGTTGCTATTTTAAAATCTGTTCAGAATATTAGTGACACAAGATTACTGTATCTTCCAAACCTTATGGACTTATAAAAGATATTAACATGTCTCAAGGTACTTGAATAAATGATGATTAATTGCCTACATACTCAAATATACTTTACATTTAGTAATTAACACTGTTAATATATATGTGCCTGTGTATGCTGATAAGTAGCATGCATTTATCACTATATTGTGTTATTTTAAATACAGCTGTTAATATTTGATTTATACCTTGTACATGTAATATGGCGAGAGCTTTTATATGCTGTGCCTGTTGCTCAATCCTTTTCATATATTTATAAATATGTTTAAAATTAAAAAATTCCCAAATTTAGAGGTGTTCTCTGTTAGTTTAATTGGAATTCTTTCAAAATGGCAATAATTTTTAGATAATATTTTTTTTTTCAGATCTGCTGAACGCATTTTGCCAATGGTTACCTCAGTCTAAGCATACAGAAATTGAAATGACCTGGCCACCAATGAAGTGATTCTATCTTATAATTCAACAGAATTAAAACAACCTCTAGACTACAGATCTTGAGATATCAAACTCGCCCAGCAGATAACATGGTCAATGTTCAGTTCATTTATGCAAGGAAAAACCATAAGGTTAAGAAATGTGGTAATGGTCAAGGGACAGAACAAACTGTCATAGTCTGTACATTGATAAAATGAGAATTAGACCAAGTGATTGTGTTGTCTAGTTGTGTAACCAGCCTGTGATAAAACATACATCTCTTTATACATGATATTGTTATGATGTTTGCCAATGATGATGGTTTGGATGGTGGTTTACAAAATAGAGAATAATGGACCAATAATACAGAAAAATGAGGCAAAAAAATAAAGAATAGAGAAAAAAATAGGCCTAAAACATTATTCTGGTGCTAAATTCTAAAAAAATAGATATTACTTTTTAGAACAAAGAAAATATGTCTAAAAAATTTCAGTAATACATATATGGGATTCCCCATCCAGACCCTTTATGATGTTATTTGTTAATGAACACATAAATGCATTTAAATAGAATACTAATTGCTTTTTGACATTGTTGATTTTGATTTGATTTATATATTATCCATGCTATATAGATATTAGAAGATGTGGTATGAGTGCCAATGAGACAACTCACAATGTGTAAAAGTAAACCATTATAGGTCAAAGTACGGCCTTCAACATGGCACCTTGGCTCACACCGAACAGCAAGCTATAAAGGGTCCCAAAAATTACTAGTGTAAAACTATTCAAACAGGAAAACCAACTGTCAAATCTATATAAAAACAAGAAATGAGAAACACTTATGAACCACATCAACACACGACAACCACTGAACATCAGGTTCCTAACTTAGGACAGGTGCAAACAAATGCAGCGGGTTTAAATGTTTTAATAGGCGCCAACCTTCACCGTACCCTTAAACAATAGTGTAACATCACAACATAGAAAACACACTATTAAATATCAATTGAAATGGCTTACCTCAATCAAAAGACATATTAACAAAAACAAGTGAAAATACACTGAACGAATAAATTTGATCTATGACACAATGTATATACAAAATTAATAAAACAAGGGGTTAGATGTAAAACAATATCAGAAAGACAACCATAACCTTGGACAAAATGCCGCCAAATAAAATAAATTACACAGGTAAACAAAAATCATTATGTTGTAAGGTATACATGGAGTACGGAAATATTTATATTACAAAATAAATAATTTTGTTGTTCATAGTACGAGAACAGAAGTGAAAATTTATCGTCATACCGAACACTTATCAAAGGTGGTATATATTAAAAATAGTGAGACGAGATATAACACTATTAAGTAAACATTTAATAACAAAAATGCATTACAAATTGTATCAACAGGTCAAATTTACAAGAAAGTACAATTTGAGAGTACCCATAGTTACTGAAAGCTAGTTAAAAGCAAAAAACTATTAAAGATGAAAAATCATGCATCAGAGACTAAAATCAACTAAACCACATCCCAGGGATTTAGTGTTTTAACGTCATGGACAGTCATAGAAGACATGACTTGTGC